>CATIWF010049628.1:0-23028 GCA_949630135.1 Balakata baccata
CTGATGGCTGGATCCATCCTGAACATTGGTAGCAGCTACCGTGTTCTCCATTTCTACAACAACAAACAAATTATATTAATTCCAAGAATTAATAAATCTGAATAAAGAATTAACAAACAAAATTTGTCTTAAGATTGTTAAGCAATAAAATAGGAGAATTGTTAATTCGATATTCAAAAACAGTAGAAAATGGAAAACCAATCTGAGGCCTATGTAGCACACAGTTTTCTTAAGACAAATTTGTCTCCTACACTCGTGTTTAGGAAAATCAGTGTTTGTCTCCTAGGATACAATAGATTCCATCCTGAACATTGGCGGCAGCTACCGTGTTCTCCATTTCTACAACAACAAACAAATTATATTAATTCCAAGAATTAATAAATCTAAATAAAGAATTAACAAACAAAATTTGTCTTAAGATTGTTAAGCAATAAAATAGGAGAATTGTTAATTCAATATTCAAAAATAGTAGAAAATGGAAAATCAATATGAGGCCTGTGTAGCACACAGTTTCCTTAAGATAAATTCGCCTCCTACACTGGTGTTTAGGATAATTGGCATTTGTCTCCTAGGATACAATAGATTCCAAGTAGTTGTTAAACACACAACACCTACTTACAGCGAACTTTTAACTTGTCACCCCTTCTATCACTTGAGAAGAAGAAGGAGAAGAAAGAAAGAAACACTTCAAGAACAATCAAAGTATACTCTTCATTAACACTTTAAAATTCAAGCCTAAACCACCTATTTATACTAGATGGAGGAGACATGGGATTAATTGTGGTTAATTTCCTTTAAAGGCTGCCAATATTGCCTTTGTAACTCTCAAATAATAGTGAAATTAATCTTTGAAACATCAGAAATTGACATTCCAAAAGACATGAAGCTCAAAAGTCCATTCTGGAACAGAATCCACATAAGCGTGTGGATTGTGGATCTACCTTGCTCACTCTACAGGCATAACGACACGACCGTGTGGATCCACACGCCCGTGTCAGTGGCCTGGTCGTGTGGATCCACATGGGAGTGTTAAATCCACACGACTGTGTGGATCCACATGGGTGTGGCAGACTGCCAGCCGTGTGGATCAACACAGGAGTGTTGCCAAATTTTCTTGAAATAAAAAATAATTTGTAAAAATTGGGCTTGTTCAGGACCACGAGATTTTAGGCCAACAATCGTGTATGCAGGTCGCGCAGCCACGCATTGGCCCATCCCGGACCATGGATTTGCTCCCCCCTGCACCTGAGCACGCGAGAGAGAGCCTTCCATTCTACTTTTCTTACCCATGTAAGAATGCATTTTAATATATAAACACAAGTCCAACTTCAATTCTTAGTGATGTGGGACAAACTCCCACTCACTTTTCACCTTTAAATCTCCTTACCAAGGAGCTTACTTTGAGCTTCAATTTCTATTCACACATTCTCCATTTTGAGCATATGAATACATTAATTCATAGTCCTCATGTTAAGGAACATATATCCGAGTCTTTCTCCTAAAACCGAGTTATGGGATCCACCCGAATTTTCCTCTCAAAATGGCTCATAATCACAATTTTTCCAACAATCCCCTACATGAATAAAATTGGGAGAAAAAGTAAGACGAACAGAGGCTTACTACGTGATAGAGTTTGAGGATTGAAACCTGCACAGGATAGATAGGTGTTACCCTTTGAACTTTCCCTTATAAAAGTATATTTAATTTACCCATTGTCCAGTTGACATGATGTCATTGAACTGTTCAGTTTTTCTTGAGTAAATATGATACACTCCACACAGGAATCTTTCTTGACAAAGTTCAGTTCTCATTGTTATGTTCATTTTGGCCTTGAATATCTACTTGGTTTTGCGAGAGTTTTTGGAGAATTGAATTTTAATACCTTCTCCTTTGAATCGACCCCACTTCACTCCCACATAGGTGATACCTTACACAAATGTATCATTAAAAGCATAGCTTAATCTCATTTCCAATATTAACTTGGTATATCCCCTATAGTGATCTTTCCATGTCTTTACAATTAGGTTATCCCATTGAACCTAGATCTTAGGATCTCCAATCAACTAGGTTAGATTTTCCTTTGTATCGACTTATTATACTCTTACGGGTTTAAGTCCCATTCCCCTTGATGATTTATCAAGTTGCTCTTGATTTAACCCTTTGGTTAGCGGATCCGCAATGTTATCCTTTGATTTTACATAATCAATAGACATAACCCCTGTTGAGAGCAGCTACCTAATGGTATTGTGTCTATGACAAATATGTCTAAACTTACCATTATACATGTCACTTTGTGCCCTTCCAATTGTAGATTGACTATCACAATGTATGCATATTGGTGGCATAGGACTTTCCCATTTCGGAATATCTTCTAAGAAATGGCATAACTATTCAGCT
The DNA here is from genome assembly GCA_949630135.1 of Balakata baccata. Lineage (NCBI taxonomy): Eukaryota > Viridiplantae > Streptophyta > Magnoliopsida > Malpighiales > Euphorbiaceae > Balakata > Balakata baccata. The sequence goes on from CATIWF010049628.1 coordinate 2,398, forward strand.
TCTTCAGCACATTTGTCTGATGCAATAAATTCATATTCTATCGTGGATCTGGCTATAACAGTTTGTTTAGAAGATTTCTAATCCACAGCTGCACCAGCTAGTGTAAATATATAACCACTAGTGGATTTTGAATCTTTTATATTAGAAATCCAATTAGCATTATTGTAACCTTCTAGTATAGCTGGATATCTGGTATAATGCAGTCCATAATTATGAGTATACAGTAAGTACCTAAGTACTCTTACAATTCCTTTTCAGTGATCTAGTCCTGGATTACTCGTATATCAACTTAATTTACTCATTGCATAAGCAATATCTGGTCTTGTACAATTCATTAAGTACATAAGACTGTCAATCACACGGGCATATTCTACTTGAGACACACTTTCTCCTCTATTCTTTGATAGATGGAGGCTCAAGTCCAATAGGATTCTAGCAATATTGGTATCATCCTTATTGAATTTACCAAGTATTTTATCAACATAATGAGTTTGACTCAAGGTCAGCCCATCTGATCTTCTAGTAATTTTAATTCCTAGAATCACATCTGATAGTCCCACATCTTTCATATCAAACTTTGAGTTTAACATATCCTTGGTAGGTTTAACCATCTTGTCATTACTACCAACAATGAGCATATCATCAACATATAAACATAATATGACATAACCGTCACTCGTGTTTTTGACATAAACACATTTATCACACTCATTGATTTTGAAGCTACTAGATAGCATAACACTATCAAATTTCTTATGCGACTGCTTAAGTGCTTGCTTCAAACCATATAGTAATTTAACCAATCTATATACTTTCTTTTCTTATCCTGGGATAATGAACCATTCAGGTTGTATCATGTAGATTTCTTCATCTAAATCTCCATTTAGAAAAGTAGTTTTTACATCCATTTGATGTATTTCAAGATTGTGCAACGCAGCAATCGCTATAATCATTCTTATAGAATTAATCTTGGTTACAAGGGAATAAGTATCAAAATAATCTAGGCCTTCCTTTTATCTGTAACCTTTAATCATAAGCCTAGCTTTATACTTATCAATTGAACCATTTGCCTTTATTTCCCTTTTGAAAATCCACTTGGATCCTAATGGTTTACATCCTAGAGGTAAATCCACTAATTCCCAAGTATAATTCTACAAAAGGGAATCAACCTCACTCTTAATAGCCTCTTTCTATAAAAGACATTTTGAAGAGTTTATAGCCTCATTATAAGTTTGAGGTTCTGCCTCTAGTAAGTAGGTCAGAAAATCTAGTCCAAAAATCTTTTTTGTCCTTACTCTTTTACTATGCCTGAGCTCTATCTCAATAGGCTCATCCTCTAAACCAAACTCTTCATCATGAACTTGATCTTGACTATTTTCAATAATAGTCTCAAGAGGTCACTTGGATGAATTCGCCTCTTCCAAGCTCTTACAAGGAAATATATGTTCAAAGAACAACGCATTCCTTGATTCTATAATCATGTTCTTATGAACATCTGGAATTTCCGATTTATGCATAAAAAAACCGATAAGCACTACTGTTATGTGCATAACCAATGAAAATGCAATCAACTGATTTTGGCCCTATTTTCACTTTCTTTGGTATATGAAGTGTCACTTTAGTAAGACACCCCCACACTCGCAAGTATTTATAGGATAATTTTCTCCCTTTCCATAATTCATAAGGAGTTTTGTCTTGCTTACTGCATGGCACCTTATTTAAAAGGTAATTAGCCGACGATATGACTTCCCCTATATGTTCTGTGGTAACCCAGAACTTATCAGCATTGCATTCATCATTTCTTTCAAGGCGATTTTTTCTTTTAGCCACACTATTAGATTATGGTGAATACAGTGCTGTGGTTTCATATATAGTTCCATGTTATGCACAGAATTCACCAAATGGTGTTACATATTCACCACCACGGTTACTTCTCAAAACCTTGATTTTTCTATTGAGTTGATTTTCAACCTCAAGTTTATAGAGTTTAAATTTCTCTATAGCCTCATCTTTGCTCTTAAGCAAATACACATAACAATATTTTGTGCAATCATCCACAAATGTGATAAAATATTTGTTTCCACCTCTTGTTTGAATAAATTATAAATCATATACATCACTGTGGATTAAATCAAGTGATCCACTTTCTCTTTCAATATTTTGAAAAGATGATCTAGTTAGTTTTGCCTCAACACAAATTTCACATTTATGTTTTATATCAATGTGGAAATTAGGAATGTGGTCCAAGTTAATTAATCTTCTCAAGGTATTATAATTAACATGTCCTAGTCTACCATATCATAAACTGGAAGACTCAATCAAATAAATAGCAGAGGTACTTTCATTATTATTTTTAATATATATTGAGCTTAAAAAGCCCATCAATAGCATACCCTCTTCCCACATACATTCCACCCTTGGACAAGATAACTTTGTCTGATTCAAAAACCATTTTGAACCCATGCTTGTTTAATAATGAACCTGACACCAAATTCTTGCGAATATCTGACACATACAAAATATTGTTTAGAGTCAGCTTCTTATCAGAAGTCATCTTTAGCACCACTTATCTTTCACCAAGAACTTCAGAAGTGGCAAAATTGCCTATAAATAATTTTTCCCCACTCTTCGGCTGGAAGGTAGAGAACATCTCAAGATTTGAGCATATGTGCCTTGTGGCACCGGTGTCAATCTACCATTCTTTTTGGTTAGACCCAACCATGTTTACTTCTGATATCACAGTAGCAAAATTAATATCAGAAACCTCTTAAGTAATATTTTGCAAGAGATTTGCTTCATTGCTCCTTTTCTTCTTTGGGAGTTTACAATCAGAAGCTTTGTGACCCATCTTGTCACAATTAAAGCATTTGCCTTGAAATTTCTTTTTATAAACTCCACCTTTGGGACCCATTTTAGGTTCCTTGAATTTCTTCTTTTTGGTATTTTGTCTATGTTCAACAACATTTACCTTAGCCTCAGAAGAATTCAACCCCCTCATTTCTGAGCCTCTATTGTCTTCTTCAATTCGAAGTCTAACAATTAGCTCCTCAATATTCATTTCATTTCGCTTATGCTCAAGGTAATTTTTGAAATCCTTCCAGCCAGGGGGTAATTTTTCAATCATAACAGCCACTTGGAAGATTTCACTCAAGTTCATTCCTTCAGCATGAATATCATGAAGAATAACTTGAAGCTCTTGAACTTAACTTACCACAGTCTTGAAATCTACCATTTTATAGTCTAGGAAACGTCCCACTATAAATTTCTTGGCGCCGACATCCTCAGATTTATATTTTCGGTCCAATGATTTCCACAACTGTTTTACAGTCTTGATTCCACTATACATATTGTATAATGAATCATGTAGCCCATTCATGACATAATTCCTACACAAGAAGTCAGAATGATGCCAATTGTCATAGGCCATCCTTGTTTGGACATCTTGTTTATCCTCTTTAAGAGTAGGAGCGTCCTCAACCAAGAATTGTGCAAGATTCAAGGTAGTTAGGTAAAACAATATTTTCTGCTGCCACCTCTTGAAATTCAAACCATTGAATTTTTCTGGTTTCTCTCCATAGTTCATAGGTACCGTTACAGGCACAATCGGAGAGACAACCCGAGCAACAGAAACTGATGGCTGGGATCCATCCTGAACATTGGTAGCAGCTACTGTGTTCTCCATTTCTATAACAACAAACAAATTATATTAATTCCAAGAAGTAATAAATCTAAATAAAGAATTAACAAACGGAACATGTCTTAAGATTGTTACGATAACAACACCAATAAAAAAAGAGAAATATTAATTCAATATTCAAAACCAATAGAAATAGAAAACCAATCTGAGGCCTGTGTAGCACACAGTTTCCTTAAGACAAATTCGTCTCCTATACTGGTGTTTAGGATAACCAGCATTTGCCTCCCAGGATATAACAGATTCCAAGTAGTTGTTGAACACACAACACCTACTTACAGCGAACTTTTAATTTGTCACACCCTCTATCAGTTGAGAAGAAGAAGGAGAAGAAAGAAAAAACTCTTCAAGAAAAAGCAAAGTAAACTCTTAAAAAAAAACTCTTTTCAAATTCAAGCCTAAACCACCTATTTATACTAGATGGAGGAGACATGAGATTACTTATGATTAATTTCCTTTAAAAGCTGTCAATAATGTCTTTGTAACTCTCAAATAATGGTAAAATTAATATTTAAAACATCAGAAATTGACATTCCAAAAGACATGAAGATCAAAAGTCTATTCTGGAATAGAATCCACACGGGAGTGTGGATCTGCCTTGCTCACCCTGTAGGCACAACGACACAACCGTGTGGATCCACACGGGCGTGTCAATGGCCTAACTGTGTGGATCCACACGGAAATGTTGCCAAATTTTCCAGAAATAAAAAATAATTTGTAAAAAATTGGGCTTATTCAGGACCACGAAATTTTGGGTACATAGATCGCGCACCCATGCATTGACTCATCCCGGACCATAGATTTGCACCCCCTGCGCTTGAGCGCGCGAGAAAGAGTCTTCCATTATACTTTTCTTACCCATGTAAGAATGCATTTTATATATAAACACAAATTCAACTTTAATTCTTAGTGATGTGGGACAAACTTCGACTCACTTTCACATTTAAATCTCTTTACCAAAGAGCTTACTTTAAGCTTCAATTTCTATTCACACATTCTCTATTTTGAGTATATGAATACATTAATTCATAGTCCTCATGTCAATAAATATATATCCAGGTCTTTCTTCCAAAATCGAGTTGTGAGACCCACCCGAATTATCCACTCAAAATGGCTCATAATCACAATTTTTCCAATATTTGTCTCTCAAATGAATCCCCTCATTGGAAAATTCAGATATATCAACAATTTTTCTTTTAAAATGGTAGGAATGCTAAAATGGATAAAATTTTAAAAATTTTATTCATTTAATTGAAAAGATGCATATTATTTTTTATACAAACCTTAAAGTTATTATTATTATTATTGTTATTTTTTTTTTTAGAATTTGGCCTATTAAATATATAGAGAATACTTTTGAGTTGGACTTTGAAGTTCAACCATCACTAGCTTAGGGGTGTGTAAAATCAAACCATATGCTATTTAGTTTATTCGGTTCGGTTTGTTCGGTTTTCAATTTATTTGGTTCAGTTTTCTATTTAAATTTTAATTTATTTGGTTCAGTTCAGTTTTAAATGTTCAAAAATCTATTAAACCGAATTGATTGAACTTTTATATATATATATATATACATATTATTTTTTAATAATTTATTATAATTTCTAGATAAAAAATTATAGTTTATAATATTTTATTATAATTTATGGTAGGATAAAGTTATAAACTATGAAAATTTATTTTAATTTATATTAACTAAATTTATTTTGGTGTAATTAATAAAGTTATAATAATTAGTTTTAATTTATACTAATTCATAAAGTTGTGATAATTGATTTCAATTTATAGTAATTTATAAAATTATGGTAGTTGATGAATTAATAATTATATCAATATCATAATTTATGTTATTTTATCTTAATTTATAGTTATATTATTTAATTAAAATTTATCTTGATAAAGTTATGATAATTGGTATAAATTTATCATAATTAATAATATTATGGTATTTTGGTTCTAATCTATTATAATTGATAAAATATAATAATAATAGTTTATATAAATTTAATTAATTAGTTAACAAAATTGATTAAACCGAACTGAACTAAATTAAAATATTTCAATTTGATTCAATTTTAAATATTAATCGATTATGTTTGATTTTTATAAATTTTATCTATTTAGTTCGATTTTGTGAAAGTCGGCTCGGTTTCAACCCCTACGCTAGCTTGGGTTATAATAGGCTGCAGCCTGGAAAAACCCATGTCCAATTGAATCCTCCTTTCTTGCCCCTTGGCCCATCACGGAAAGAATTTTTTTTGTTATTTTTAAAGAAAAGAACATTTGACCTTTTTTTTTAAGGCTAAAAAAAAAAAAAAGGTTACAATTTATTACAGTTATTATCAATTTTTTAAAAATTTAAATTTAATTATATTTATTTTATATTTCAGAGGAAATATATTTTATTTTGAGTTTACGTGTGTTGATAACATAAAAAATATAGAATTTTATATAAATATAAAAAATTATTAAAAATATAAAATTTTATATAAATATATAAATAGAAATAGCACTGACGGAGAAAGCGGCGATTTTCATTTCTACATTATTATTTTTTCTTATTCGGACTGACCCATTCAAAATTTTAAATTTTTAAAGAGTTGACGTAACGTTTTTTTTTTTTTTTTTTGAAAGACTTTGACATGTCGGCTTATTCGTGTTGATTGTTCACGCCAGGCAGACCTCTAATAAAATTGCGGAGAGGAAACATACATCATCGATCTGGGTCAACATTTTGTTGCTTTTGCATCCATCCAGCTGCTAATTCATTGCTCTTCCAGGGAGTTGTTGCTCTAAGAATTTGATCACAGATGAATGAGCAGAAACAATCTTCAAGAGAAAGTAGGAGATTGGTGGTAATAGGAGGGGGTATTGCAGGTTCCCTACTTGCTTATTCCCTTCAATTCGATGCTGATGTTACGCTCATTGATCCGTACGCCTTTCTTGATCCTCTTTTACTATTTATTTTTTCCCTTCTTCCTTTTCTATATCGAAATTGGAACAAGATCATATGCATCTATTGTTAGCAAATCAGAGGGATGCATTGAATTGAAATATGCTATTTATTCTTCTGTTCTTACTAAGTTAATTAACCATTACAAGCGCAAAAGCACAAGTTAGTGTAGCCTTTTGTGAACATTATTTTAACAAAAAACGGAATTAGCCTATTAGATTTACAAAATTTCTAAAATTGTTATACGTTCTTTCTGCAGTTAGCGTATTGTACTTGCCTGGGTGTTAATATATAATAATTGTGTGTAAATATTTGCTTTATTATGTTCTACTATGTGCTGGTTAATTGCCATTCCTGTAGATGTAAAACAAAATGCAGCTGCTTAGACTGTGGATGATGTAATTGAGTGGTTGAATAAGAAAAGCCAGTCGAATAATATTCATTTTATCAAGTTGTCGTCATGAGTGATCCTAACCTAATTGAATTTAAAATTAATATCAGGAAGGAGTATTTTGAGATCACATGGGCAAGCTTGAGAGGTATGGTGGAGCCATCGTTTGGGGAGAGATCAGTGATAAATCATAGAGATTACTTCACAAATGGGCGTATGGTTATTTCCAAAGCAGTTGACATCACTGACAATGATGTATTGACTGCAGAGGGCCAGGTAATTACGTATGACTACCTTGTCATCGCTACTGGCCATGCAGATTCTGTCCCAAAATCGAGGACAGAAAGACTAGCTGAATACCAAGCAGGTAACCTATGAGAAACACAAGTATCTTTTCCATCTCCCTTAAACTACTAGTCAGAATGTCTAGGCAAGTGTTAGATTGCATATGTCAATATAATATTCATGGCCTTAGTCAGTTGTTTGATATATTTAAGTAAGTTATCTTTTGTTAACTCTATTTATTAACACAATTTATTACTGCAAAATTTTGCAATTGAATGGGATTTCTTAACACTATTTATTGCAGCAAAATCGATGCAGTTGTAATGTCCATCTCTTACATTATTGTCAAAGACTATTGGATGTTGGTTTGCAGGAAAAAGAAAAATGGGAACATGTGATTACTTGAATATGTATCACAATTTTGTGATACTTGAATTCCAATTAAATGAGTTTGTCATGAATTTTTAAAACCAAATGAGAACATGTTGTTATTGAAGAATTGGTTACCTAATATTGTTGTAATCTCCGCTCATGTTAATTCTTTTTTGCTTGCATTGGCAGAAAATGAAAAGATTAAGTCTGCTCATTCTATTTTGATCATTGGAGGAGGTCCCACTGGTGTTGAACTTGCAGGAGAAATCGCTGTTGATTTCCCAGAAAAAAACATCACCCTGGTACATAGTGGATCAAGGTTGATAGAGTTTGTTGGACCCAAAGCAGCTTACAAGGCACTAAAATGGTTGAGATCAAAGAATGTTGATGTGAAGTTGGAGCAAAGGGTTGATTTCAATAATCCAGAATTAGATGGTAATAGTAGCAAAATATATCATTCGTCGGCTGGAGAAACTATCAAAGCAGACTGTCATTTCCTATGCACAGGGCAACCACTGGGTTCAGCATGGCTTAGGAATACTGTTTTGAAGAACAACCTGGATTCTTATGGAAGGTTGGTGGTGGATGAGTACTTGAGAGTCAAGGGTCGAAAGAATATATTTGCAGTTGGTGATATTACCAACATTCCAGTAAGTTCTGGATTCAAGTTTGTTAAGTTTTAAATTGGATTGCTTTGTTAAGGTCCTTGAGTTTTCCACCCGCAGTAATCAGTCTGGCAGAAATTTTTTATATTTACTTATTTATTTATATATTTATTTTTGTGTAGAGAATCACATGAAATTGGTGGTGATTAATTTAACAAAAAAGGACTAACTGAATTAAAACGTATGAAAATAAAGAACATTACATTTTTTATAATGTTTGCTTAAGCTTTATAATAAAGAGGAACTTTTAGTCTCAAAATTGAGTTTTTGAAATGATTAATTTAATTTATTTTCTGATGACATTGATAAATAAGCCACGAACACATTTGGTAGTACAAGTACATGTTCTCTTCTAAATTATTTTTAGGCTTTTGTTGAAGCACCCACTATCTCTATTGTCCACATTTTAGTCCTCTCCAACCTGTCTATGTGCCGACAGAAGTGAAAACTATCATAAATATATCAATAGGCCTATGCATGCAATCCGAAAGATGGTTGTCTCAACAATCCTAATGTTGTCTTGTTATGTGTACACAGAATATGGAAATAGTATAAATGTATAAAATCACCTTATGCATGCAATCCTAAAGAAAGTTGCTCAGTTCCTTAAGATTGATCGCATGTATACCTGTGCATTCAAATGACATGTTTTATTTGACAGGAAATGAAACAAGGGTATTTGGCACAGAAACATGCTGTGGTTGCTGCTGGAAACTTGAAGTTATTGATGGCTGGAGGAAAAGAGAGCAAAATGGCTGCTTACAAGCCAGGTTCAGGAATAGCAATTGTTTCCCTGGGGAGAAGAGATGCTGTTGCACAATTTCCATTTACAACCATAATAGGCATTATTCCTGGCATGATAAAATCTAGAGACTTGTTTGTGGGGAAAACAAGAAAGCAAGGGGGCTGGAATCACATATTGTGTGGATAAAATGAGTCATCAATTATGTGCCATTACATTCATAATTGGCTTCCCTGTAAGTTGGTGTGCCGTTGCTATTTATTTAAAATTGAGCTTGAGATTGAGTCGAAGAAGCTGAACGACAATATGATCAATATATATTTATTACTGATTTTTGTATGCTACAGCAAATTTCTTGATGGGATGGATACTGGAAAGCGTAATTGATACTTTTGTTTATTAAATGGATCCCAGTCTGGGATTTTTTTATTTATTTGTTTAATTTATTTTTTGCCTGATGGTCAGAAAAACACCGTTATACTTCGGTGAAATTGTTGCTTCCTGTCCATTGCCCGCGGAAGCGCAAGTTGGCAATGGTCTCGAATGGATTTTTCAGGTGGGAATCTGCATCCATAGATAGATGGAAGACACGTATCTTGGAACATTTTCAACAATTAAAAAGTTTGCAGAGTGTTGGAGGGTTTTGCACCTGTCATGAGTGTGCCAATTGGCACGCTAGTGACATTATGCAAGAGGAAGGTGTAACGACCGCAACACCATATCGTGCCCACGATATTGAGTTTGGTCTGTCTGTATCATGAGCGTGATAATTGTTATGCTCGTAACACTTACACTGCTACACGATTTCAACTTTTAGTTGAGAGTCATTTTTCATACATGATTTTATCAAATTTGATCTAATTCTATTAGAAACAACCTAATTAAGCTAGAAAAGGATAAAATCAATTATTCTAATTCTTTTAGGGGTCTATAAATATGTTTTATGCTATAAAAACAAAACAGACTAATATCAGGGTGTTCAATCGAACCTAACAAGTTATCAATACTTTCAATATATATTAAGGCTGCTAAGATTAAATATTATGTTCAACAAGTGCTCTCTATAGCTTTATTATATTCTAAAAGGAGAACAAATTCGCCTTTAAAAAAGTGGTATCTTGATACATGCATTGAAGTCGTTAATACTCAATCTCTCTAAAATTTTCTCAACAATCTAAAGGTGAATTTTGCTTATATCAATTACTTTTCTAAGAGACTTGACAACCAATAGGATCGAGTTGGAACAATTTGGAGGAAATTTCATAGGATGGCATAAACGAGTCCACTACTTGCTAGTAACCTTTCAAGTTGCCTATGTCATCAACATTGCAAGACGGGTTGAGGAAGATAACGAAATCGTGGCTCAAACCTGAAGGAGGCAAAAGTCGGACACAAATGACAAGATATGTAGGGGCCATATTCTCAACTCCATGTGCGACTCCCTCTTTGACATTTATCATCCAATTAAGATTGTAAAATAACTATGAGACAAACTTGAGGCCAGGTATATGCAAGAGGACACGATAAGTAAAAAATTCTTAATCTCTTGTTGCACTAGCTATAAAATGGATGATAACAGGTCGGTAATGGAGCAATTTTTCTAAAATTGAAAGGATTTTGAATCACTTTACAAAACATAATATGCATATGGAATCTTGCATTATTGTATCCTTTATTATTGAAAAATTGTTCCTATCTTGGAAAGAGTTCAAAAGAACTCTCAAACATGAAAAAGGGCGATATAACCCTTGATGAATTGACTCACAAAATTTGTGTGGAAGTTGAAATATACATTTAGGAAAATATTATCGAATCTAAAAATCAAGTATCCAAAGTGCGTATGGTTGAGAAAAGAAAACCCCAAAATCCCTCAAACAAAATTGGAAACAAAACCAAATTATAGCAATGGTCAACTGAAAAACTAGAAAAAGAAAGGCCAATATTTCTTCTACAAGAAAAAAGACCATCATAAGAATGAATGCCGATTCCTCAAAAAGAAGCTTGAAAAAGAAAAGGCAGTCACTTCCTCTAATGCAACTGACAATGATCATATGGTTGAAATTGTTTCTGAGGTTAACCTTTTTGAAGATGAGATAACTTGGTGGATTGATTCAAAAGTTACACGCTATATTTGTAAGAATAAAAGTTTTTTCAAAATCATGGAACCAATTGCTAATGACATTGTTCTTTCATGTGGAATGCTTCAACTATCATTGTTAAGGACATTGGTAATATGGAGCTGAAATTCATTTCTAGGAAAGTTTTAATATTGATTAATGTCTTTTATGTACCAAAAGTAAGGAAGAATCTTATTTCGGATAGCTTATTGAATAAACATGGTTTTAGGCTTGTATTTAAGGTAGACAAATTTGTTATGTCAAAAAGAGGTATGTTTATGGATAAGGGCTATCTTAGTGATAATCTTTTCAAATTAAATTGTATTGTTCTTTCTAACATCAATAAGAAAACTTCTAGTTTTGCTTATATTATTAACTCTTCTATATTTTTAAGACATAACCGACTTGGGCATATAAATTTCAAAAGAATGAATGATATGATTAAATTAGACTTGTTGTCATATCTTGATAAAAGTCACTTAGAAAGGAAATATATAACTTGCATGTTAACCAAAATAACTAGAAATCTGTTTCCTAAAGTAGAAAGAACTACAAAACTTTTGGAACTTATATACAGCGATGTTGATGATTTTTATGCAACTCCAACCATACGAAATAAGAAACATTATATGATTTTCATTGATGACAATAGTAGATATTGTTATGTTTATTTGCTACATTATAAATATGAACATGAATTGCTTTGTTGTGTATAAAATTGAAGTTAGAATTACATTGTGAGACCTATATCAAAAAGTTAAGGTCAGATAGGGGGAGAGCACTGTGATCCAAAGTAGGGTTGTAAATGAATCAAATCACTCGTGAGCTATTTAGATTTCAGTTCGAAAAAAGCTCATTTAAGATCATTTGTTAATCTTAACGAGTCGAACTCGAGCTTAAATTTGAGCTTGAAAACCTTATCGAGCTCGAGCTTCATACTTTTTAGTTTGTTAGCTCATGAATATGTTCATTTAGAAGCTTACGAACATATTCATTTAAATGCTCATGAACGTGTTCATTTAAGACTCGTTTATATTATATCTTTTTATCAAGTTTGAGCTTTTCCATTATTAGTTTACGAGCCGAAATCGAGCTAAGCTCATTAAGCATTATAATTGAGATATTTACGAGCCAAGCTCAAGCCACTCACGAGCTTACCAATTCTGAAATGAGCCAAGCTTGAGCTCAAATATTAAAGCTCGAATAGAGCTCGAGTTAAGCTTGAGCCTATGATAGATTTAAACGAATGAAGTCCAAACTCCTCAGTATTCGGCTTAGCTTGGTTCGATTGCAACCCTAATCCAAAGTACTTTGAAAACACAAGAATTGTGCATCAAATTACAGCCCCCTATACATCACAATAAAATGGTTCATGGTTATTGAGCCTAATGATTTAATTCCAATAAACACAGTTATTGAATCAAGGGATGTTATTTTTTATGAAAATAAATTCAAAACAGCTTCAAGACATGAAGGTTGTTCAAACCTTGAAAAAGGAAAAGATGTCATTGGAAATGATAATGAAGAAGTCACTTAACTTTAAAGGAGCAAAAGAGCTCAGAAAGCAAAAGATTTTGGTAAGAATTTTCAAATGTTTCTTATAGAAGGAACAAGAGAATCAATTGTAACCCAAATATTAATTGCTATAATACAGAGCATACCTTCAAACATATGAGGAAGCAATAAAATCCCATGATGTTGCTTTTTAGAAAGAAGCTATAAACGATGAAATGAATTTCATAATAGGAAACAATACATAGGAATTGGTGGATCTTCCAGCTGCAAATGGATCTTCAAAACTAAAAGAAAATTTGATGGATTCATGGATAAAAGAAAAGTGAGATAGGTATCACAAGGTTTTACATGAAAATCGTGGTATAGACTATTTTGATATTTGTGCACCAGTAGTAAGGATTGCAACAATTCAGGTGCTAATACCACTTGCAACTATACATAAGCTGGTAATTCAACAATTGGATGTCAAGACAATATTCTTGTATGGTGAACTTGATGAAGAAGTTTATATGAAACAACTCGAAAGGTTTGTTATGTCTAGACAAGAACACAAAATGTGTAGAATTATTAAATCCCTATATGGATTAAAATAAGCACCTAAACAATGATACCAAAAGTTTGAGCAGGTTACACTTGCTAATAGATTCAATATTAATGAATAAGATAAATGTGTATATAGCAAGTTCAGTAATGAAAATAAAGGTGTCATAATTTGTCTATTCGTAGGCAATATGTTGATATTTGGAACCGATCTTAAAGTAGTTCAAGTCACCAAAGAATTTCTATCTAGAAATTTTGCTATGACAGACATGGGTAGGGCAAATGTCATCCTTGGCATATATTATAACACCTTCCCATATATCATAAATATGCCCTATAATACATAAGAAGTGTTACAAACTGGTTAGCTATATCCTGTTCATATTTAAAACTTTTTCATTTTAAGTTACCATTATATTTTATGCAGGTATATTTATTTAGACTTGCTTGTCTAACTTCTTGAATATACTTTGAACTAGTTAACATTAATTCTTGTATGCTTGCACAATTACATATAATATAATATCATGGGCCTATAAAACCTTCATCTCATGCGTCTCAACCATATCTAATTGAACTATATCTATATCTATTTCTATTTCTTTTTCCTTTTTTCTTTTCTTTTTCTTTGTCTTTGCATAATGTTACATGATTACAAAATAACAATTATAATTAATTACATTCCTATAAATAAATGCAACATATATATCCATGCTTTGAAAGTGCCCGGTTTATAATCTGGGGTATTTACAGTCTCATCTTGGTATGGGTTTAGCATCTTTGTTGTCAACTGTTACCTCAACTATATCTTGGCTCCATTACCTGCGTGTATATAAAAACATGCTAAGGTATTTATAGCTTAGTAATACACATATGCATATCAGCTTTAACATGTAATCATATAATTTAGAGCATGTAAAATTGGTGACACGTTCATATTCAAGTCATGTAATTATAACAATGTCTAAGCATTAAATCAATACTCATATCATAGTCACATAATTAGTCAAGGCCTCACATATGCTTAGCTGGTTTACCACTTACATTTCTTTTTCTTTATTTAAATATCCCTAATTTCAATATCATGCATATCTAGATCCTGGTATAGTTATTTCAAAGTTATATCGCCTAATGATTCTTTTGTATCTCAATTACTAATCCACGCATTGACCTCTCGGAGGCTCGAGCGTATATCAAGTATCGAAAATGAGCTGAACCCCTAGAAATTCAAGTCTTTACTTTTCAAATTGGTAATTGAGTCAACCACCGGTCTTTCTCATTATTATTCATATATCTTATTCATAAATTATTATTACTGTATATCGAACATATGTGCATTCAAACGCACGCATCATAAAGTACGACATATCAAATTCATATAACAATTTATGGTACTTCATTTTTCTTAGTTTGATGCTTATGCAAATCAATAATTTCCCATGTTCTATTCTCTTATTTGGATAAATAGCCCAAGCTTCATTCCCGAACTAACTGGATATGGGGTGTGAAGTTCGCACACCTAGTCCAGGGCTAATCGTCCTACTCACTCTGTATACAAGGTATGAAGTAGGTGCACCCAGTTTAGGACTAGACATCCTACTCATCCACTATAATTTGTATGCTCATTCGAGGTCCCTTAAGTCAAGTGTGCTCACTCAAACTAGAGCTCAGCTAACCTGATCGAGTATAATAATAGGTATGAGTACCAGAAACAGGAGCACCCAGTCTAAGGCTAGTCAACCTGATCCTCACTCATACATCTCGTCAATACGTATCACTTATCCTCTTCATGATGCATTATTTACCCTAATATAGTCCTCAAGTAGAGAAATGAGCATTTAATACTATATTCCTTTTTGTTTCTATTATATTTTTATATGCTTCAGTCCATATGCTTAGCATATAATCACAATTTTATGCATATTTAAGTTCATAAACATGTTTTCTTATCGTATAACATCATATAAAAATGTTTTGGTATATTACAAGTGCATTTGCAAATCATATAACAACTTTCAACTTTATTGTGGATAGTGTTTTCATGACTGTGACTCCTTGGCCTAGGCGTGAATGATTTTGCCTCTTTATTCATAATCATTAAAAAATTTCAACTTGATTATGAAAGGGGTTATTCCCATTTTTTAGATATCGAATTTAACATATTTTCGTGCATATCACATACAATAGCCTCTATGGTGGTCCAATTGTCACCCCACCTATCTACACTCATGATAAATCATGTTAAAATATGTCTTTATTACCCATGCAATTTCACCATTTCACATGTCTATTAATATGTACTAATCGTGCAAGCTCGCATATTTTATATTAAATATCAAAGATCATGTAACATCCTCTTACCCCACTCTAGATTTGTAAGGTAAGTGAGCATTACCCGTTTAACTGTATTAATTAAAATACTTGGACCCCCCTTTTTTTTTTTTAAATCCTTACTTTTAATATTCTTTTATTATATTTATACAAACATCCTATTAAATAAGTATTTTATACATATAAAAGAAACATCCTTTTGTATCTTG
Organism: Balakata baccata; assembly: GCA_949630135.1. Classification (NCBI taxonomy): domain Eukaryota; kingdom Viridiplantae; phylum Streptophyta; class Magnoliopsida; order Malpighiales; family Euphorbiaceae; genus Balakata; species Balakata baccata. Next base: position 18,209 of record CATIWF010049628.1, read on the forward strand.
TAATAAAACATATATCTTTATACTAGAATATTATACTTTATATGGTACTTATATGCCTCATTATATACACTATATGAGAAAATCTTTGATAATATATTACAATTCTTTATCAAAATATACCAAAATTAATTTAGAACTTTAAGTTGCTATCCGTCTAGATTTACTTTTTCTTTTGACAGATATTCTAATGTTCCATATCTTTTGAATTTGCGTAAAAAAAATTTACATGCGCTAAGCTAATAGCTTAGTAGTGCTTCATAGGATGAAAATCTTATGTACATATGTTAATTCATGCCATTTTTATCCTTCTACATACATTGCAAATTAATCAATCAAAACATATAGATTCTTCATTCATAACTTAGAAATTCATCTTTCTTAACTTACAAATTTATCATTTAATAACCATCTTATATCCAGTAGTCTAATTAAATTATTTCAAGGTATTTATTATTATTATTATTATTATTATTATTATTATTATTATATACATATATTTATTTATTTACTTTTTTTTTTCAAGCTCATAACACCTGTGTTCGAACTCATTAATAGGAATATGAGGTTGTCATTCCCAGCTTTTTAAGTATGCCCTTATCGGCTTTTTTAATTAATGTCATCATTGGCTTTTTGAATAATGCCATTATTTATTTATTTATTTTATATTGCCATTACCGGATTTCTTTACAATAATTAAGCTGCGCGTGCATTTCACTCGACCTTTGATTGACATGCTAAACTATCCTCTATTCTAGTTCTAGACTAGGCGTACTTCGGATTTGATATTATTAATTTCTTTTTTTTTAAATCTAAAAATATCACACAATGATATGTTATATGTCTCATATATAGTAGTAAAATTAAAAATTTTCAACATTCATCACAATTACACTTCATAGTACATGAAAAAGACAAAAATGCAAATTCCATTTATAAGGCATATTACTGCCCTGGCTTGAGCCCTAATTTTGGCCCATTTCTAATTTGATTTTGATTTATGGTCTTCTATGTATTTTAGCTTATATCTTAGCTCGATTTTTCAAAAAGAATTATTGGAATCCGAATTTTCTACCAAAAGTTATGACCAATTTACTGTATAGTGTTTAGTCAAAATATGCAAAGTATTTTCTTAGTACTTCTAGATCCGAGATTTTGTAGTCAATATTTGGCCTAGTTACGATCCGAATTACAACTTATGTTCTTCATAACATTTTTAGTACTATGAGTTAACTTTCATTTCCAATAGTTTCGTATCAATCCAATTACTATAACAAAAATTAAATTTGTCAAGACTATTCCAGTAAGTCTATAACAGGGCATCTATTAGACTCATTACAAATTAATTAACTCAATAATCTTATACAATCATGTTTATGCCCAAATTTCCAAATCATAAACATATTCATAAACCTTAACATTTCATACTATTTTAGCACAAAATTTTAAGGGAAACAACTTAACATACAACATTTCAAATCACATACATAGCAAACATTACACACAATTTTCATAGTTATTATGACATACAAGATTTTTATGAAAGAAGCACATACCTAATTAGCCCAAAGTCTTCTCTTTTTCTTCTCCTTTCTTCACTTATTATGTGGCATTTTTCTTCCCTTTATCTACCTCTTAGTGAATACTCATTTGCCCACTTGTTTGGCCGTAACATAACAAACAAGATTTCATCCAATGCTACACATATAACCAATGCTTAAACATGAACAATATCTAATGTTCTTAAGGCTTTCCTACCTTTATATCTTTATTTTTTCCCTTCTTTACCTTATTTATTTTCATACTAATCAATAGTCATTCACTCCATACATCACAAATAAATCAGCCCTGCTTATTCCATGCTCTTTTCCTTAACATTCATCATCTTCAAGTTACATAATCACCATTAATCACTTCTAAACATCCTCCTCTCTAATTCCTCTTCATTAGGTAGCCCCAAACACATCTTCATAAGTCTTATTTCTTTAGTTTTCAAGCCATAAATCATCATTCACAATCACATATGGCCTAATTTCATCATTTCCCAACAATCTAACACATCATAACACAAGTTCACATAACATCCAACAAACCCTAATCTATCAATTCCAAACACAATCATCATCCATATGGTCTCAAATAGATGGAAAAAGATTGAATTTAAGAAGAAGAAACTCACTTTGATGATTCCCCAAGTTGGCCGAAATTCCACTTCTTTTTCTTCCTTTTTCTCCTTTATTTCCTCCTTCCTTTCTTGCTCTCTTGCTCACTTATGGTGAAATCTCTTTGATTATTTGGTTTTTCTCACTCTCAATTCTTTTTTTCCACTTTTTTATAAGCTTGATGGGATGAAAAATGGAGGTTTGAGCTAGGGATGGTGGAATGGTCAGCCAAGGGAGAATAAGATGATGAAGATGAAGACTTTTGGTGGATAAGTCTTCAAGTTTGTCTTTTATACTTAAGTTTAATATGTGGATCCCACTAATTATTGACTCAAAGGCTACAATTCTTGTATCTCATATTTTGATGATTCTAAAACCATAACTTAATTGTTAGAATTTGTTATATTATTGCTTTAATTTTAGATTTTAATGTTAAAAAAATTGAAAGTGAAAGACATATATTCAAGAAGAGATACATATGTAATAAAGAGGTATATTAGAATATGAATGTAAAGTCGATATGTTTTGTATCTAAAAGTGAAGCTCAAAGTATAAAAGTCTTAAAGATAAAATATTTTTTTATTAGTCAGAAAAACTGTTTTCTAATGAGTATTCTAATCGGGTATTCTAATAGTATTTTAATTGAGTATCTGATAGGTTTTTCACTACAAGAGAAAATATTGAAAAACAAAAATTTGTTTCTACTGTCTAATTTTTCACTTTAGAACCATATATACATGTTTAAAGAACATTTTAAACATGTATATGTTAGCGTATTTGGAATACAATTGTGGCATTGATGGCTTCTTGGTGATACAATAGTTAAAGGTGTTGAAAAATATTTTTTCCAATACCCATTCGTGCTTAACTTTGAAGTTTTGTTGCAAATAAAAGAGGTGATTTATTTGACAAAAAAAACTGATTTTTGAGGTCGACAAATATTTAAAGTCATAAGGTTTGATTTTATGAGAAAGAAGTTTCAAATTATCATTGAGTGATAAATCTGCCCAAACTAGAATACTGCTAGCATACAAGTAGAATACTTAGAAACGTAGGCAATTTTTATAAGGGCAAAAAATTCTTTAAAACCTCAATTCACCTCCCCTATTGGTCTATTTGTTTAATTAATCTTTATTAATTCTTAATTATAAGAAATTCCAAGTCCACCACAAAATTCCCTACTTACAAATTTTTCCCTAACAAATTTGATAATACCAATTTTGTCTGTAGGATAATTTTATTTTTTTCCAGTACTTGCACCAAATCTTTTTAATTTCCAGATAATAATATCCATATTTATTTTCCATTATAAAATGTCATTTTTTCATGGGTTCAAATTTAGACTCTAACCAGATTGGCGTGCCCGCTTACAGCCACGTGTGATCGAGGCCTAAATCTCTGGAAGTTACAATTCTCTCCCCCTAAAAGAATTTCGTCCTTGAAATTTACCTGATTTACTGGAGTTGAATAGCTCAGGATATTGATCTTTCATCATTTCCTCATTTTTCCAAGTGGCTTCTTCCATTGCATGATTGTACCAACGGATCTTAACCAAAGGCGCCTTTTTGTTCTATAGTTCTTTGATTTCCATAGCTACAATTGTCACATGTTCTTCTTCATAAGTTAGATCTTGTTGCACCTCTATAGATTCCACCAGTAATACATGCGTCGGTTCCGATTTGTATCTTCTTAACATTGATACGTAAAATACATTGTAAATCTTGTCTAACTCTGGAGGTAAAGCCAACCTGTAAGGTACTTGGTCCCCATGTTCAAGTATTTCGTATGGTTTAATGAATCTAGGGCTCAACTTCCTTTTCTTGCCAAAACGTAATATTTTTTTCCAAGGTGAAACTTTTATAAATACCTTGTCTCCGATAACGTATTCTATATCTCCTCTTTCAATTCAGTGTAAGATTTTTATCTATCAGTGGCAACTCTTAATCAATCTTTAATCAATTTCACATTTTCTTCGGTTTGTTGCACTAATTCTGGACCTATTAGCTTCCTCTTACCACGCTTTATCCAACATAAGAACATCCTACATCTCCTTCCATATAAATCTTCATATGGTGCCATGCTAAGACTAGCTTTGTCACTTACGCGATATAGACCCTGACCGTATACGCATATTGCTGTCGTTTGTACCGCAATATAGAGGTGTACTGACCAGAGTCTAAATACGGATATATGAGTGTGAAAAATCTAATTTAATATGATAATATAATGCTTAAAATGAATATTGAGTTGGTTTGATGAAACGTTGCGATTTCGTGTCATGCGCGTAAATCAAGGCAACAGACTGGGCCAAAAATATAGGGTTGACGCCCGGCAGTGAGAATTCAAGTTAAGCATACCATAATGGGAAGAATAATATTTTAAGGCATAGGTAAAGTTATATAGAGATATTTTGAGGTTAAGGGCTCCGATTTGCAAAAAAAATGTTCTCGATGTAGATTTAGAGTCCAATATTCCGATTGAGAGTTAGAGATATGTGTTTACTATCGCAATGATGCCAAGGTGATCACAATTGAATTCTAAGATTTTTAAAACTGATAATTTAGAAATTGGATTTCAGATGAATTTTTATGAGCATTATTTAGAAAAAAGACTAAACTACAAAAACGTAATTTTCACACTGGTGGTCGTTTTGTAAAATTA
>CATIWF010049674.1:0-49675 GCA_949630135.1 Balakata baccata
TGTATCAATCCCACCAAGGAATGACATGTCCTGAAACATAGTGACTCAATTTAGTAAAACAAGGAGACAAACATTCAAATCCCCGTGGCTATTTTGCAAACCAATAAATAAATAAGAGGATAGTACTAACCAGGATAATTGCTTTGATATTGTCATGCGTCAAGGGAAATTCAAGTGTTCCATTCTCTTGAAGATTCAGGATAGCATGAACGAGATCACTCTGATCATTATCACAATTTGGTGTTGCCCTGGAAAGTTTATGTTCACTGATTATGCTCTCAATCATTTTATCTATTCTTTGATGCAATTTCTGAAGCGTAGACCGATATCCAGTTATGAAAGGAAGAAATTTGATAGAAGGAAACAGATCAGGAAGACTGAATCCTGCCATCAAATTTACAACTTCGTCAGCAATCGGTGCGAACTCTTTCTGGTCATCGGACTTCCTGCCAAAGGTTGCTCTAGCAACCAAAGAACATGATGAAGAAAACACCAGTTTGCTAAGATTGACAGGAGAGCCTGCATAGGAGGAAATGGACCTGATGAGATTCGATACCTCTTCTTCCCTAAGGGATCGAAGCAACTGCACTCGTTTTGAATTGAGAAGCTCCATTACACATATTTTTCGAAGCTGTCTCCAGTTTTCTCCGTATGGTTCGAAAACAATATCTGAACCCTTATAGAATATGATATCTGCAATGAAGAAGACAGGCCTTTGCGCAAAGAGGATGTCATGGGTCTTCAGTACTTGTTTAGAAGCTTCTTCTGAAGAAATTACAACTATTGGAACTTCCCCGAACTGAAGCCGCATAACAGGACCATATTTCTTGGCCATGTCTCTTAATTTGTGATGAAGTAGATAGCCAGCAAACTGGTGCATATTTCCTATGATGGGCAGCTTTCTGGGTCCTGGAGGTAGGTTGAGATTCCAGGCTTTGATTTTCTTCCATATCTTCCATAGCAGGAAGACGATGAAAATTGATGAGAATGAGAGCAATTCTGAATTCATGGTCACAGAAACCGTATTGCCTGAATCAGTGAGAAGGTACAACCATCGAAGCAGAAAATATATTTAGATTGAAGGGAGCATGACACGAAAATACACTTTTTATGTTAATTTTGAGTATTTATCTATAACTTTTAACAAAACATATTTTGTAACTTTTATGGATAATATCAATTTTACCAAAATCATTACATAATTTTTAAAAACAAAATGGAAAAATAAAAAATTTTGCGTTAATAAAATTCTTTTACTAGTGCCTGATATATAATCAAAAATTTCTTTTAGACAAAGAAGAAAAATTTGACTTTTTATTTTTATTTTTTAAAATTAATTTATTTATGATGCAATGATAATACAACAATTGCATAGTTATCACTATTAATTGTATAATCAATTTTCTCCTCTATTAACAATAATAATTACTTTAATAATAATTGTGGTTAATTTAATTAACAATTTAATTAAATTATAATAATTTTAATTAACACTTTAATTAAAATTATAAATAGGAGAAATAGTTAAAATTAATCAATATTAATTTTAATTCAAAAAGTATAAGTGATCATTTCTAATTTAATTCTCAATTAAATTACTCCCCACATCATAAATATAGACTAGACAAATAATTTATTTTGGGTGTGACTTACAAAGTCAATAATTTTATTGGAATGGAAATATAATATTAACTCCTTAATATTATATTGGATATTATTTCTGAATTTCTCGTATACCTGGATATATTAAGTATCTTTCCAAAATTCTCCTTTTAATTACTGATAAAATCTCATATATTAATTTGACTTCTAAATCATAATATTAAGTCATCTTCTTATGATTTCGATATTAATTAGGGTCACGGTGTGTCAAACCATAGTAGTCAATATACTAATGAGTGATAATTTGCGTTCTTATTAAAATAAAATTTATCATTATTAATTTAATTAATAATTCAATATTACATTGAATAAGTTATATTTCTTCTAACCAGGAATCTATTTTATCAAAACCAAACTATCAATTTCATTAGGATCTTGCCCTGGTACTATAGGGTAACGAGTCATACTATTGGTAATTTTATATGTTACTACATAACTAACTGTGGTGACTACGAGCTGGATTACCAAGCTTGAATAGCCTAGTACAAAGCAAGAGCACTTCCACAGCTACCCATAAAAGGACAATCTTGACACCTCAAGTTAAAGGACTTCGAGTCATATAAGACTTATATATTATAACCAAGATAATAACTGTTGACATCTACCATTATTTATGCAGTTATTATTAAGCGTTACTGTTCGGTACCATTAACTCTTTAAGAATCCACTAATTTATTTAGATATTATTATATCATAGAGAATGAGATTTCTCAAAATAAATCATGTGATAACATAAAGCTTCAACGAATGTCCAATTCATTATCCTATATCGGTTATAAATATTTTTAAAATTATCTTTTACTAGAGTTATTTATCTCATTATAATCAACAATTTGATAATAAATTTTCTATAAATAATCAAAAGACCGTATATAATTTAATCAGCAATTTAAATATTTATTTATTATGAATGTAAAATATACATGTATCTATTGTAGTATATTATTTAATATATAAAAAATAATGAATATATTAGGACATATATACTACTGATAACACTTCCCTAATGCCACTGTACAATTATTTGCGAACCCAAAAGCATTATAATACATTGATATATAAAAATGATAAATAATTAGAAATTTTTGTTGTTTGAAAAAGAGATAATTAATTTGGAATGGAAGTAATTAATAACCTTCTAAATTGTTTGTTTGACTAAAAATGAATTGGATTTTAATAATTGGACAAACTGCTCACTGATGAATCAAATAATGCAAAATCTTTTTAACTCTAAATTAATATAACAAAATAAAATTTGCAGCAACCCTTTAATCTCAATCGAATTAAAATTTAGATAGTCTTCGGTGGTAGTTTGCTCCTACTGGACAATTATATATTTACATATTCGGGAACCGAAAAGATAACGCGGTAGAAAACGATAAAGCTGTGAGTTAGATAATTGCAACTTGTAAGCTTCCATCTTTATAATGTTATTTACTAAGAGTATTTTCTAATTTATTTCTTTATCTAAATAAATTTTATACATTTTAACAGTTTTTCTTCTTACTTATTTCACTTTTTAAAAGTTATATTATTTATTCTCAAATTTAAAAGCAGTTAAAAGTTTCTAAAAAATATATTTTTCTTTATTTTTATTCTTTTCACTCAATTTTTTTTATATTTTTTATTCTCTCTTTTTAGATAATTTTATCAATAAAAATTAAAATAGAGAATAAAATAAAAAACATTAGTGGTATAACTGTTTGATAATCACTAATGTGTTTATATATTCCATTAGTGGTTGCCTGTCTAATTTGATTATCAGACAAACATTAGTGGTTGCCTGATAAAATTTTGGAATATAAATTATTATATTTTACACATTTTAATATGTTTGAATGGTTTAAAAAAAAAAAAAAATGGAATGGTATAACTGTGGCCTACGGGTTAGGTAATTGGATGAATGAGAAGGCTACAATTTCCTATTGCTAGTGGACAATTATCACCAAAAGACAATGCTGCAGAAAACGACAAAGCTGTCATTTACACAGTGCAACTTGCAAGCTCCAATTTCCATAATGTTCTTTAGTAATGCCTCTCTTCCATCTTAATTATTTTTATCATTTTTATATAATTAAAAAGATTTATTTTTTTCAATTTTATTTTAATATAAAATTTGAAAGTTATTTATTATAAATTTAGATTAAATAGTTAAATATTTTTTATTTTTTGTCTTTCTTAATAATTTTAAATTTTTTAATTTAAAAGTAATTTAATTTTAATTACTCATTTTCGATTTAAATTTAAAACTAATTAATAACTTATTAATCCTAATAAAATTATCAAAACGTAACAATTAATATGAAACGGTGGAATAATATTTTTAAATGGCACAGCTGTTAATAAAAATTACGTGATATTTTTTGGATGGCATTTTATAATTATTGTCTGATAATCAAATTATAATTTATATTCCAAAATTTTAAACCATCCAAAAAGATAGAGACGTGACTTGTGTATTTTAGCATAAGCTAATAGCGATTTGGTATTCAACAGCTATTATAATAGTGTTTAGTAAAGTATTCTAATCAGTAACTAATAGATAATTTTATCCTAATTAGCAGCTGATTTTATCTGATTTTTCTTTAATTGATAACTCATTTAATTTTATTTTCTATTTCTACTATATTATTTTTATAAATTTTATTGATTACAAAATACTTATTCCCTCAAAATTAATTTTTTCAATTAATTATTATTTATAATTATAATTATAAAAATATTATAAATAATAGTTAAAGTAGTGATATTTTTATTTTAAAATGATAAAAAAAAATATAGTGAATTATTATTATCATGTTTTTTTATTTGTTATAGTAATCATACATTATATTAAATTAAATTAATTGATTTCATATATAAATTTGCTATATACATTTACTTAGATTTTAATTTATAATTGATTATATTTTATTATTTTATTATCTTAATTATAATCAAATGATTACTTTGTTTATCCATTCATATGAAAATATATATTTTGTATAAAATAAATTATAATTTTATTGGTAATTTTACATTATAATAGCAACACTTCAATGAATTTTTATTTAATATTAATATCAATCATCTATCAACTTAATCTAAAATTAAAGTTGAAATACCAAAATAATTTTATGTTACAAATTAAAGTTGAAGTATTGAATTGTCACATACCGTCACATGTAATTTATCCGATTTTTTTGTCCTCACTTCGCCTAAAATATGTTAATTTTTCTTTATGAAATAATGCAGGAATATATTCCAAATTTGCAAACCATCAAAAAGATACATACATAATCCACAATTTAGAACGTCATTTGTCCAGTTTAAAATAATTATTTAATTTTTTTATAATAATTTAATGATCCGAATTTTAAATAATAATATTCTTAATTTTATAAATTATCCTTTTATCTACTAATGATGTATCACCTTATATATATATATATATATATATATATATATATATAACAATCTTACTATAATCTATCTGCTCTTGGTGCATAGAAAATTATAATGTTAAATAAAATCCTAAATATGTTTAATATTATTTTTTGAAAAAAAAAAACCTTAATCTAATAAGTTGAATACTGATTAACTTCTAACTCTTAACTCTATCTTTTTCAATGCTCTAACCAGAGAAAGAAGGTATTTGGTTCAACTTTTTTAGTAGTTGATAGTTGTTTCATACAAAACAACTGTTAGATGGTTATTTAGTAAAATATTTCAATTAGCAGCTGATAACTAATTCTAGCATCAATCAGCCGATATTTGAAAGAAACTCTATTTTAAAACTTTTTCTCAGCTAATTTTATTTTATATTCAATTTGGAATATATTATCTTTATAAATTTTATTTGGGAGAAAAATATAGATATTAATCACTAATTTTCGAGGAAAAGTAATATGTAAGAAGATTGCAAATGATGTTGAGAAAGTGTTTGGATTCAGAAAATTTAGTTTGGTTTGAGAGAAAATGATGAAAAATAAAGGGAAAAAATTTTGTGGGACTTATTTTGTTGATATGGAAATGCTACGTGGATTTTTTCAACTGAGGTGGAAATTTCACATTATTCTTCTTTCACTCGTATAAAATATACTTTAGCCAAATGTCAATATATCTATTTTAAATAAAACAGACATATAAAATCAATACTATGTTATTTTTGTAAATAAAATTACAAATTTTTGACTCAGATGCAGTTGTTTTGTAGAAAACAGACACATCGGATAAGTCTGATATGATTTAGATAAATATGTTTTGAAGAAAAACAGTCACATCTGATATGAATGTATTAATTTCAAATTTTAACAAGTATTAACTTAATAATTTATATTTTATTTATTAGATTGTATATTTTAAATATTTTAATTGTTATATAAATACTAATTTATATTTATTACAAATCATATTATCATAAAGTGAAATAAAAAGATAATAATATATTATAATATATTAATATATATTATATAATTGAAATATAAAATTAAATTAAAAATAAAACTAAAGATATATCATATGCAACTATTTTTTACAAACAGACTTATCAAAGTAAAACAAAACGGCGTTGTGTACGGCAGACAAAATAGGCTGGTTGGAAAATGGGAGAACGCCTTTGTCTCTCTCAAAATAGCCGGACACATCTATCAGACGCAGAACAGACACGTTCGGCCTCTAAGAACAGACGATACCGTTCTACTTAGAGGTGAACATTTCTGTTTTGGGTTAAAACGTACACGTCTGGCCCACTTATAAGACAACCCTAACAGCCTATGTCCCTCATTTCATCTCCCCTTTGTGCCTGCCAACTATACTCTTGTTTTTCTTTTCCATTTTCGGTTCTTTCAAGCGAAGGTAAGTTTTAATTTTTTTTTTTTGTCTCCATCATATTTTTTTTTTTTCTCTATTTTGGTTTTCTATTTTTCCATTTCCGCCGACTACACATTTATTATTTTTTTTATAAAATTTTATTGTAAAATAGGGAAAAACTATTTTAATCAAATATTAAGATGATGAAAAAACTTATTTCTAAAACTAAGTAAAAGCCCAAACAAGACGAATCATTGTCTCAAGTAAAGGAAAATAAACTAGAACAAAAACCTGAAAAACCTGAAAAAAAATCGAAATATCAATATCTAATATCTTGTTTTCCTACAAAAAGCATCCTACTCAATAAAATCAGCAAGAACAGATACTACAATGTTATGGGTCTTCAGTACTTGTTTAGAAGCTTCTCCAGAAGACATTACTACTATTGTAACTTCCCCGAACTGAAGCTGCATAACAAGACAATATTTCTTGGCCATGTCTCTTAATTTGTGATAAAATAGACAGCCAGGGTGCATGTTTCCTGTGATGGGCAGCTTTCTGGGTCCTAGAGGTAGGTTGAGATTCTAGGTTTTGATTTTCTTCCATAGCAGGAAAACGATGAAAATTGATGAGAATGAGAGCAATTCTGAATTCATGGTCACAAAAACTTAAATGTGAAATATTACTTATCCTAACACTTTTTATATAAATTTGTCCCATTTTGCATAAAATATAATCAATTACCAAATAAGAAACCATAAAGTTTATAAAAAAAAAACCATGAAATTTAATACTCCGAGAAATCTCCAAATTATCTATCACAATTGCCGTTCATCTGTTCTTGTCTAGAAATTAGTTTTGGTGGATTTGGCAATGGTTTTCAAGGGTTCGACGGCGGCAGTTGTTATTTGGGAGGAATTAGGATCGTTGATGGTGGTGGCAAAGTCATTGGGATGGATTTTACGAGGATGGGAAGGAGGGAGTTTCGTAGGAGGACAAACCATTTGCTGAGGAACGCTGGTTAATTCAGAGCCTTTAGTAACGGTAGAAATGGAGTCATGGGGAATAATACTTCTGGGGCACAATGATGCTGGTTTTCGTATTTGTCGTTGTACTTGTCTGCAAAATCGAACAACTGAAAAACAAAAATGAAAACAGTAAAATCAACCCCAACTCTCTCTATTTTCCTCCTTACCTAAATTTAGAGAATTGTATGTTTTCCAACAGCATTTCTATTTTCCAATCTCACTCCCTAAAATTTATATTATCTCTCATCAGATTTAAGAGTCAATATGAGCTCTTAAGTAATATTTTATTATTTCTCTTTTATCTTTTTTGTTATTTTCTCTCTATTTCCTTTTTTGTCTCTTACTCTCTCTTCATTTTTTTTCTAAATAGTTTTATTTTAAAATAGGGAGTGGATAAGAAATATTGTTGAAGTGCACACAATTTTCAAGATAAACTAAAATATGAAGTGAATTTGTTATAACATAATAAGGAGTGAGATAGAAAATATTGTTGGGGATGCTTTAAGAAGTAATTCATGGAATCAGATGAAAAGTTCAAGGATAGATGTGGAATTTAGTGTATTTTTCTAGGAAATAAAGGGACCTATCCTGCAAAAAATTAATAGATTCTATATTCATAATTTTAGTTTTTATATATATTATATGTTAATTATATGCATATAATTATTGTATATGGTTATTGTAAAATTTGTTAGGTAAATGGACTTAATCTAATTTTTTCCAAAAATTAGCTTAAGGGTAGATAATTGTCCAGACTATTATAAACTCTATTAATTTTTTCATCCTACCTAATATGGTATTCAACACATTCCCCTCATGTTCAGGCCTGTTATGGGGTACAACATAATGAGAAGTTAACTGGAGCATGAAAGTATAGCAAACAATACTGCTTGTAAATCATGACTCTGATACTATGTAAAATTTATTAGGTAAATAAACTTGAACCTAATTCTTTCCAAAAACTAACTCAATGGTAAAAAAATTGTACAAACCACTATAAATTCTATTAATTTTTCCATTTCACCGGATGTGAGATCCAACAACTATTATATTCACCATATAGGTATATTATATGTTCATAAAAATAACTGAAATTGTAGATGATGATGATGATTATTATTATTATAATATGATTATTTTATTTGTCATATATGTATATTATGTGTATAAAAATATAGCTTAAATATAGTCTATGTATAACGTAAATACAAAACTCACGTATCTAAATTTAGTATATATTAATTTTTTTTTTTTACTTTTATATATATATAAAAGAGAGACAATGTAAATTATTTAATATTTATAAATAATAATTTTATGTATGTTATATGTGTGTAAAGATAATTTAAATAATATTTACTATAATGGTTCGAAACCAGGTTAGATGTATTTAGTTACTACTAACTAGACAATTTAAATTTCTAAATCAAACAGGCATAATTTGGTATGCAATTAACTTAATAGGGTAATCTCACTTGATTTTCTTCTTTCTTGTTTTATATATCTCGCTCTATATATGTTCTCTCAATTTCTCGATCTGCAATCATTGTAGAGTCAATCATTTAGGCAATAATTTGATATTTTTCCAATTATTTTCGGACAAGATTTTTTATGTTTTTTTTTTTTTAAGATTTTCGTTTTGTTTTTTCTTCCTTTATTGTTCTTATATTATATTTTTATTTAATTAGTTTTTTTTTTACGGTGACAACTTGGAACGACTAGAAAGTGAAATCATCTCCAGATCTGAATTTTCTCAACTGCTTATTCGTTCCACTTGATCAAACGGTCACTATGTGTTCGTATTTTGCACCAATGCCTAATATGTAGATTGATTCCCTTTCCTCTTGGTCGGTATATTGATTCTTTTTTCTAAATGGCAAAAAATAGTCTTTCCTTTTTTCTCCTTATCTAAATTTAGAGAATTTTATACTTCAAAATATTTTCAACAACTTTTTTATTTCACTTCTTACTTAAATTTAGAGAATTTTATATCTTATAACGGTCTTTTTATCTTTTTTCTTACCTATCTTACTTTTTAAAATTTACATGTTCTCCTTTCATATTTAAGAGCCAATACCAGCTCCTAAATAATATTTTATTATTTCTATTTCCTCTATTTTGTTCTTTTCTCTCTTTCTTTTTTTTTATCTCTTATGTTCCCTCTTCATTTTCTTTCTAAGTGGTTTTATTAATAAAAATTTAAAATAAGAAATGAGATAAAAAATATTGTTGGAGTGCACACAATTTTCAGGACAAACTAAAATAGAAAGTAAATGTTTTATAATACAATAGAGAGTAAGATAAAAAGCATTGTTGGAAATGCTCTTCTAACAGTCTCCTTATTTTTCTGCTTAGTTATCTCATTCTCTAAAATTTACATTTTTCCTTATTAGAGCATCCCCAATAGCCTCCATATTTTTCTCCTTACTTAAATTTAAAGAGTTTTATGCATTTCAAAAGTCTCCTTTTTTTTTCTTTGTCTATTTCACTCGCTAAAATTTACATTTTTCATCTTCAGAATGAAGAGCCACTAAGAGCTCTTAAGGAATATTTTATTATTTCTTTTTCCTTTTTTTGTCTTTTACTTTGTCTCTTCATTTTTTAGATATAAAATAGAGAGTGAAATAAAAAGTATTGTTGGAATGCATATAATTTTCAAGATAAATTAAAATAGGAAGTTAATTTTTTATAATATAATAGATAGTGAAATATGAAGTATTGTTCTTAGATTTAAGAGTCTCTAAGAGTTTTTGAGTAATATCTTTTTTTTTCTTTTTTTTCTTTTTTATTATTTTTTTTGTCTCTAATTCTTTTTTTATTTTTTCTAGATAATTTTATTAATAAAAAATTAAAATAGAAAAAAATAAAAAATATTATTAAAATATATATAATTTTTAAAATAAATTAAAATAGTAGATAAATTTTTTATAATATAATAATAAGTGAAATCGAGAATTATGCAGGGATGCTAATAAAATTCTAAGAGAAGAAGGAAATTCTAAATTTAATGAGAAGTGGACATCTGTAATAATGGCATCAAAATTTAGAGGACACCTAGAGAAAAAGTGGACAACTGTAGCAATATCATCTGAATTTTTTTGAACTAATTTTACACCAACTTTTAAATATATAATAATTAATAACAGTTACAACTTTGAAATTTAATTAAAAGTGGGATACGTGGACGGTAAATATGGTGGTCCATATTTAAATACAAATTCAAATCCGGAAAAGAGAACTAGAAAGAAAAAATTTTCCACTTAAAATTAGGAGAAATTATATCATCTTTATATTAAGTTAATTACTCATATATATATATTTAATTTTTTCGTTTCATTAGTTGAAATAATACATATTTATCATTTAATAATTGAATTAATTTATTAGAAATACTATTTGTTCCAATAATTTTTATCTCAATTTATTCTAATTAGTATAAAATATTTATACTTTTAATACAAATTGAATAAAACAAATCTATAGAATAAAAATATTTTATATTAGTTAGAATAAATTAGATCAAAATATATTATGACAAATAATATTTCTATTAGTTTATAAATAATATGATAAACAAAATCTACATTAAAATTTATCTGTCAATTAGTAATTTAAAAGTAAAGTCCTCCTAAGGTAAACGTTATTTTTGTCCAATACAAACAATGATGATAGAAAATGAAAATTTTTAAAAAAAAAAAAAAAAAAGGGATCTCATTGTCATTTTCCCATGCCGTCTTTCGAGCTGATTTTTTTTTTTTTAACAGAGGAAGCAAAACAACAAAACTAAACCACCACTCTCCTAGGGAAGGAAACTCCACTAGCATCACCAAACGAGATAAGCTCAGCACCAGGAGGAGGACTCTCATGCCACATAAACTGCTCGTCTTGATCAAATGCATAATTAGCAAGAAACTCAGCAAGTTGATTAGCCTCACGATACTCATGAAAAATATGAATATCCCTCTCTTGACGAAGCAAAGATGCAATTCGAGAAACCAAGTCCATATTATGATCGGATGAGCTGCAGTTAGAAGTAAAGACGCCAACCACACTCGCATTATCAATCCGAACTATAATCTTTCTCCATCCACGTAGCCAGGCTTGGTTCAAACCTTCGTAAAGGCTCCAAAGCTCAGCCCGAAATGAGGTGCAGCGGCCTAATTTCTTAGAGAACCCAGCCCAAAATGTGCTCAACATTTGTTGTAAGGTAATTAAAACTTTTAATTTCACGTAGAATAATTATTTATAATTTATTTTTATGAAAATTGTACAGATTAATAGTGATATGAAATAAATCTTGTTAGGATCCATTTAGCATAGAATTTAAGAAAAATACTTTTTAAAAAAATTATATATTTTTATTTTTTTAAAACTGTCAAGCAAATTTATAAAAACAGTTTAAAAATTATTAAAAAATCAGTTAAATAAAAAAAATTCAAGTTTTGTTTGGAAACACTAACAATATTTTCGAACACACCTTAACAAAACACAGTTCAATAAATAAATTTTATTCAATTTTTATTTAAAACATAATCCCTTCTGTAAATAATTTTCATTTCACACCAATTGGAAAATTAATTCTGGAAAGGACACTCAACTACACAATCTACACCGATCATAAATTTGGAGACTAGTGAATTTGAAATTAATACAACAAAATCAGAAATTTTGCATCAATGGCATTAACTATCCGAAATAGTAAAACAGGGGGATAAGCTGATGTCTAAATATGCAAACAGAGGAACCAAAATGTCCATCTTGCATCACCATACCTAAAAATAAATCATCAAAAACAGATTCCTCAGTCAACCTCCTCAATCTTGGGACCAGCACCGCTGCCACCAGCTGGAGGAGCATCATCCTCCATGCTGCCGCCCATATCAGCACCAGCACCTTGATACATCTTAGCAATGATAGGATTGCAGATGCTCTCAAGCTCTTTCATCTTGTCTTCAAATTCATCTGCTTCTGCAAGCTGGTTGCCGTCTAGCCACTGAATGGCCTGATCAATGGCATCCTCAATCTTCTTCTTGTCAGCTGCATCCAACTTGGAACTAATCTTCTCATCCCGGACGGTGTTACGCATGTTGTATGCGTAGTTCTCCACAGCATTCTTTGCCTCCACTTTCTTTTTGAGTTCCTCATCTTCGGACTTGTACTTCTCTGCTTCCTGAACCATCTTCTCAATTTCTTCTTTAGACAACCTACCCTTATCATTTGTAATTGTGATCTTGTTCTTTTGACCAGTAGTTTTGTCCTCGGCCGAGACATTCAAGATGCCGTTTGCATCAATATCAAAGCATACATTGATCTGAGGGACACCCCTTGGTGCTGGAGGAATTCCTGATAGCTCAAATTTACCTAGCAAGTTGTTATCCCTCGTTCTTGTTCTCTCACCCTCATAAACCTGAATCAAGACACCAGGTTGATTGTCTGAGTATGTAGAGAAGACTTGCTCCTTCTTAGTTGGGATTGTTGTATTCCTTGGGATCAAAACAGTCATAACACCACCGGCAGTTTCCAAACCAAGAGAAAGAGGGGTGACATCCAAGAGCAGAAGATCCTGCACCTTCTCATTACCTTCACCACTCAAGATTGCAGCCTGGACAGCTGCACCATAGGCAACAGCTTCATCTGGGTTGATGCTCTTGCAAAGCTCCTTCCCATTGAAGAAATCTTGCAGTAGCTGCTGCACCTTGGGAATCCTAGTGGAGCCACCGACAAGAACAACATCATGTACTGAGCTCTTATCCATCTTAGCATCTCTCAAACACTTCTCTACGGGTTCCATACACTTTCTGAAAAGATCCATATTAAGCTCCTCAAATCTGGCTCGGGTTATGGTTGAGTAGAAATCAATGCCCTCATACAAGGAATCAATTTCAATAGTTGTCTGAGCAGTGGAAGAAAGAGTTCTCTTTGCCCTCTCGCAAGCAGTCCTCAGCCTCCTAAGAGCCCTAGGGTTTCCACTAATGTCTTTCTTGTTCTTCCTTTTGAATTCCTGAACAAAGTGGTTCACCATTCTGTTGTCGAAGTCCTCCCCACCAAGGTGGGTATCTCCAGCAGTGGCCTTGACTTCAAAGATACCCTCCTCAATTGTGAGCAAGGAGACATCAAAGGTACCACCACCCAGATCAAAAATCAAGACATTCTTCTCACCAACACTGGTTGCCTTCTTATCAAGACCATAAGCAATGGCAGCAGCAGTGGGCTCATTAATGATACGCATGACATTGAGACCAGCAATTACACCAGCATCCTTAGTTGCCTGCCTCTGAGAGTCATTGAAGTAAGCAGGGACGGTGACCACTGCATTCTTCACGGTTGTGCCAAGGTAAGCCTCAGCGATCTCACGCATCTTAATAAGGACCATGGAAGAGATTTCCTCAGCAGCAAACTGCTTCTCTTCACCCTTGTAGTTGACAACAATCATGGGCTTATCACCAGGCCCAGAAATAACCTTGAATGGCCACAGCTTAATGTCGCTCTGAACTGAAGTATCGGAAAATCTCCTACCAATCAACCGTTTAGCATCTGCGAAACATGAATACTGCCAATTAATAAACAACCCCAAACAAAGCCCATAATTTTAAGACAGTGAAAACAAACATCGAACAAGCTACAGTACAAAGTAGCATGTCAAGTTTAATAAAGAACACATTCAAGGTACTTATCAAACGATCAAAGATGCAATCTTTTCTTACCGAACGAACAATTAAAAAAACCGAAACTAAGATAAAAGTAAGGCAGCATACAACACAAATATTTGTGAAATTTCTTTTTATTTGAGAAAATAATGTACAATTTCAGATTCATTTATCGTATCACAAATGCAATAGCCGATTTCCTTTTCTCTTCTTTCTTTCTTAAAGAAAATAATACCGCAGCACAGAACAAATCATCTAAATAAACATTATTCCGTAGAAAATTTAATAATGCATACTACACCAAATACATTCACGCTTTGCCTAAAGCCAACAAATCCATAGTTGCTAACTCGAGATCCAACAAAAGAACATAACTTTGTTGAACCTAAATCTAGTAAGTCCACTAAATTCATATCCTTTTCCATTTTTAACCAGGAAAGTACACATCGGAAATATAACTCATTCATCTAAAAAACAAACCCATAAAAACGAGATATGAAGGTCAGATCTAATACAAAAGAAAACAAATCTTAGCCATTGATACTCGAATCCATTTATTAGAAGAAAAATTCATTCAAACCACATACAGAAAGCAGAACCAAAACCAAACACAAAACCCGAGCGAAATCAAGAAATACTAACCAAAGACAGTGTTGATAGGGTTCATGGCGACCTGATTCTTAGCAGCATCACCAATCAAACGCTCACTATCAGTGAAGGCAACATAAGATGGCGTCGTTCTGTTGCCTTGATCGTTCGCTATGATTTCCACTCTATCATGTTGCCAAACACCAACACAAGAGTAAGTTGTACCAAGATCAATACCGATCGCCGGTCCCTCTCCTTTGCCGGCCATTGTCAGGAATCAAAGTTCTACGAAAGAATTAAGACTGAAAGATTCAAATTTAAAAAAAAAAAAAGCAAGCGAGAGAGGGAATCCCAGTCTTGCTTTTACGACTCTGGCTGTGCAGAGTTAAGGTAGGAATATATAGGTCGTTTTTGTTCTAGAATGTTCTCTAGGCGGAATCGGTGAATCTGGACCGTTGATTTGATTTGTGAACCGTTAGATTGGCCGCCTTCTTTTCCCTCGTGCTTTTTGAATTGGAAGTTACCTGGTGGTTTGAACAAGTCGAATTCGGATTTGTGATCTGTGTGTAAACCGTCAACGTGAACCCTCCTGGAACCCGCACTCCGATCTGGACCTACACCCTATTTAGAAATAATTGCATACAAGTATCATAATACATCTAATATTAAAAAATTTATTTATAAATTTTAAAATTTTTATTTTATTTTTAATATTAAATTAAATAAATAAATTTCTAATTCTTAAAATCACATTCAATTCGTATATTTCCATAAGAATTTTTATTTCTCTCTTCTTCTTTTCTACTATACAAATATATAATTTATTTTCTTTATAAACTTTTTTTATATCTTCTTATTTTATTTCTTTTAAGATATATGAACTTTAAATTTTACGTAAGGGTTATCTTCTCCCCAACAACTATCATGATATATAAAAGTTTTTATATTGGTCATACCTATAAATATATACTGATGTATCGGTTATAATATTAAAAAATTTTGTTTTTTATCATTTTATAAAATTCAAGTATTGTAGGATTTTATATTATATACCTTAATATAACTTACATCAAACGTATATATAACATATTTTGCGTGGCAGCAACAATTTTATGCATTTTGATTTCTAGGAAATTGTATCATATATCTCTTAATATAACCTACATATAACATATTATCACATTAGCAACTAATTTTCTCAATGAAATATACTCAATGTCATAACAATACAAATTCTATTTATCATATTATATGCAATGATATATATATATATATATATATATAAGTTTAGAGGATTTCTTTAGCTTTTTTTCTCTAGTTTTGTATTGCATAAACGTTATAATTGTTTGGTATTG
The DNA here is from genome assembly GCA_949630135.1 of Balakata baccata. NCBI lineage: Eukaryota > Viridiplantae > Streptophyta > Magnoliopsida > Malpighiales > Euphorbiaceae > Balakata > Balakata baccata. The sequence continues at coordinate 16,072 of CATIWF010049674.1, forward strand.
ATGGAACAAACTAATTTTTTATTTTTTGCAATTTTAAACGTATTATACAATTATAGTAGTGTTATTTCTAAAGAATTCTAAAATTATTTATTGATTTATTGATTTTAGAAAGTTAATCTAAATTTTAAAATAAATAACTGTCATAAAATATTCTTAGCGCTAAGAGATATTAAGAGAATATAGATATATTTAGTTAGAGATAATAATTTATCTTTTATATTGAATATATTTCAATAATTATGTAAATAAATAATGGTATTTGTGTAAAAAAAGACTCCTCCATTTACGCAAGCATCTATCCCTAAAAGGTCTAATTTTTTTTATTTAATTGACTAATTTTTTTAATGTTTTATGAACTAATTTTTTAAAACATACTTATGAAAAAAAAAACATATATTTATTGTTTCTATTTAAAAGCAATTTTTAAAACTCAAGAAAGTTAAAAACACTTTTTTTTTTCCAAAAAAACGTTTTTTCCAAATGTAATACCAAATAGATTATAATAACTAAAGAAAGAAGTACTATTTAATTATAAAATAAGAGTTGAACACTTTTATTTTATAAATAATATTTAAAGTACTAAATTGTTACAATTTATATAATTGAGATATCGTTAGTATAATTCATCCTTAAAAGTCTGCATATTTCAAAAGAAAACCTTTTAATTTCAAAAGAAATTATATGAATTCGTTGAATTCGGCGAAAATTATTAAGTAATTAAGGACAAATTTTTACATGGAAAATAATTCTTTAAGTGATGATGCAGACATTTTGTTTCCAATTGGTTCAGTTTTTAGAGACGAAATTCTTATAATTTTATCGCTAAATAGTAAGAAATTAAGGGTGAAAATATTTTTTCTTAATTATATTATAGGCGACAACTTTAGATCTTTGGTAAAAAATAAATTCATTTGTTTTAATTTTTGGTGACGAAATGTAAAAAATAAATTCATTTGTTTTAATTTTTGGTGACAAAATATTTTACATATTTCGTCACAAAAAAACAGATACATAATAGTTTATTCATTTGTTAGTTTCTATTATTTTTTTCCCTTTTTCCTTCTCTAACATAAATTATTTTACATTACCATTAAAATATCATTCAAATCAGATCGTAAAAAATAAATAAGAGATGATAATAGAAAACGATTGAATATAGAGACACCATATTAACTTGACAAGTGTTTTATATTGGTGTCATCAAGTTTTATAATGAAATAATATTTAGTTACACCCTTAAATATTTTAACAAATTTTGATCGATGTTTTAATTAGATCTACACTAACTCTATATTTCAATTGAGGGATTTTAGATTAGAGAATTTGAATACTATATACTTAGATTCATATTAGATCTATTATTTGATTACTTAAAAAAGTCAAAATTTATGGATTTTAAAAATCACTCATCTATCAAAATTTTTCATTTTTGAAAGATTTGATTTCTCATATTCTAGATAAAAAATTCTAAAATCTATCATTTTTTAATCAATGAGGATTGTTGTCAAACTTTTTATTACAAGATTATCCCTTATAAATAATAATATTCCAAAACATCCTTAATCGTTAAAAAAGTAAAAATTATTTTTCTTTTAGTTTCAAATAATTGCTTTTATTATTATTATTATTATTACTATTATTACTACTATATAGTCTTAATATGCATTAAATTATTAATAAAAATAATTTTTAGTATATAGCAATGTAATTAGACACTAAACATATAATAATTCCTTGTTTAAGACTAAGAGATTATGTTCCAAAGCTTAAGAGATGGAGTACTATTCACTTTATTTTTTTAACCCTTACAATAACAATTTTATTTTTAAACAAAGGGTGGAATTGATTGTGTATGCTTGATTAATAATGAATTTTTTATTTAATAAATGGTAAATTTGGAAAGTAATTGTTAAATTCATAGATTATGTTCATTGAACCAAATATGAATACAAAGGAAATTTTATCATCACTTTATAGATTTTATAGTCAAATCAAATGATAGAATTATAAATTTATAGATTTAATGAAATTCATAGATTTTAAAATCTCTTTGTAATACCCTCAACATAATAAAAAAATCTCTCTAATCATACCAAAGAATGTTACGATAAATGAGACTCCAATTGTGATCAGATAAAAACTTTATATGCATCATGATCATTATGACTTTAATAATGAAAACTAGAATACATTATAAAAATTTAAAACTTTATTTTACAACCTTTGAAATTCTTGAGCTACAGCCAGCTCAAAATATACAAAACTTTCTCAATTGCGAATATATTATAAATCTAATATTAAAATTTAAAACCCATGACTATAATGCATGCATGTATCAACAACCCTCCTAGTGCTATATTGACCTTTAACTCCTTAGATTCTATCTCCTTATCGATTTCAAACATATTCCTATAATTTTGTCTCCTTGAAATTATTGAGCTACACTCAACTTAAAATATGCAAAACTTTCTCAACTGCGAATACATATAAATCTATTATTACAATTTAAAAACCATGAGTATAATGCATGCATGTATTAACAACTCTCCTAGTGTCAACTTGACCTTTGACTTCTAAGGTTCCGTGTCATGGTCAATTTCAAATATATTCTTGTAACCTGTGTATGAAAGAAAAACACACGCTAAACAACCAATGCTTACATATATATATATATATATATATATATAAATTTACCTCTGTCTTGGATTATACTTGCTTCTGTTTACCTTTCATTAAACTACATAGCAAATAACCATACATATATATACAATTATCTCATATAATGAAATAAAATAGTTCAATATACAAGCTCAATATATCTCATGGGTTAGAAGCACTCACACAAGCATAAAACCACTCCTAGCTCATCCACAACCAAGCTCCACTGAGTTTTCCTAGTTGAGAACGCTCAAATACTGAACTCCAGCCACCTCAACTAGTAAGACTAAGGGTGCTCAAATATCGAACTTCAGCTACCTTAGTCTTATACAAACAAACCAAGCTCCATTGAGCTTCCTTAGTTGAAAACGCTCAAATATCAAGTTTCAGCCACTTCAACTAGTAAGACTAAGAGCACTTAAATACCAAGCTTCAACCACCTTAGTTTTTCTACCATGGTACCGTGCTCAATTCTATCTTATCGCTAAATGATCACAATACAAGCATAACAGCCTCAACCAATCATATCATTCACATAGCAATAAGTCAATTCACATTACATATAGTATGCAACATTCATGTTCACTAAAGAAGACATTTGATACTTAAACCAACCTTTTCCTTTTATATCAAATCCTTTAACTCAATGTTGATCAATATATTACTAGACAAGCTTGATGTTAATATGGTTTAAACAAATAACTAATGTTTTTTATAGGTGGAAGTGTGACCTTTTAAGACTATTCAACCATAGCTATTTTTGCATTTATCCAATTTATATAATTCTTATTTCTAATAAAATCTAACATATAATATTATAACATATTACAATTTCAAAATATTTGGAGCATTATGCAATTTGTGGTGCAATTTCAAATATTACCCTATTTTATGTCCTCAGGTAGTTTTGAGACACCAAGTTTAATCATTCATATCTCACAACATGTAAGTCATATTATTATGAAACTTTTCAAACACTCAGACAAGGCAATACAGAAAACTTTTAGTTTTTACTGCTTTTCCCAATTATGCCTTTAAAGTCTTCAGACTAAAGGGAACATGTGACTGGTCCAACACAGAAGTGACAACCAGACTTATGTTCTTTATTTATATCATAACTTATAAAATACATAACATATTAAAGTAAAGCTTAAGGCATTTAGCTAAGACATAATGCTAAAACTCTCATGTTTTACACTTTTGCTAATTTGGTCCATAAAGAGCTAAAAAAAGAGGACAAAGTGGTTAGAGTTACAAAGGTACTAAACAAGCAGCTTTCAACAATAAAATAGTCACGATTCATTTCATTGTAACTCAACATCAATAATGAATATCAATACAAAATTTTGCAGACAACTAGAAGATATATAGAAACGTTTGTAATGTCCACTAAATAAAGCTTAGTTGAAACATATAAGTAAATAATACATGTGTCAGAGATGTGCTCAAAAGGCAATCGTCTCTGGCACTTAGTGTATACATTTATAAAGGCATTCTTTCATTATATTAGTATTCATTTACATATGAATTGATATAGATCTTAAACTAATTAATAAAAGTCTATAATATGAAACATAGCATGAAGAAAACCATGATGAGATCATGATAATGAGATTCCTATCATGTGTAATTATATTAGTATCTAAATTATCCCTAGTCATAGGATCAATAAGATGGGACATTGTTGATCCAGATAGACTAGCACATGTCATACTCCTTGATTGGATCAAGCAATAGATCTCATATGAGATGTTCAAAGTTAACATATGGATGCTTACTAAGAGTAGTCAAGTACATTAGATGACCTGCTATGAGACGATCATATAGATTATCTATTCAAATGTCAATGATAGTCTCATAATGGCAATGGCGCAAGTATCCTTAGACTTGAGGTACTCAAGGATATCTTGGATACTGATTCTGTGCTTTGACTCCATTCTTTGTTGCTTCATAGAGGTCGCTCATAGGTTGGTGATTGGGTACAACTTGAGGTATTCGAAGGTTATTAGGTAGCCAACAAAGGATTCATCGTTCCTGATAGAAAGAGAGTATACTCATGGCCTCTTGTTGGGATCATTACTCGGGAATCTCTGGTTAGAGTGGAAACATCCTGAAGAAAGTATTCAGTGACATGTCTAATAGAGTAATGAGTCCCAAGGACAAGATCTAACATCATTTGGGTTATATGTGATGTAGTCAGTCTAGTCCATGCTCTGAATCGAGTGGGGTATAGTATGGTGAAAAGAGGAATTGCACATATTGTTGTTTATGGAAATGTTCATAGTCAAACTACTAACTTTCCGGTCAATTGGGGGTCATGATGTGTTGCTAGATAGCGCTCATAACTTGCTCGAATTAATTGTTAATTCAGGTGGCCAATATAACCGGAAACCTAATGGGTCGCACACATTGGAAGTGTGAAGAATGAATAAAATGGTCTTGGATAAGATCCAAAAATACGAGAGAATTATTTAGGGTTAGATCGTGATGGAATCATAAGAAGAAAAATCGAAAAACTCGATCCAAAGGTCACGGGCCTGTGGCAAGGCTGGCAGCACATGGGCTGCACGAACGCTAGCCCTAGCCTGCTCAAATTGGTTGGCTAAATTTAGCCCCCAAAACCCATTTTGGTAATTTTATCAACCTTAAAGTGTTTAGAAACACCTATAAATAGTATTTTTACATCAAAAAAATATTGATAGCCTCCATAAAATTATTTGATAATTTTTCTTGGTTTTTCTCTCTACTAACATAACTCTTTGCTAGCACATAGAGTATATTCAAGGCATACCTTAGTGGTTTCATTCTTCATTTTCGCGTGGATTATCATTTGAGACAATCTTAGATTGGATTGTTGTGGTTTGTGACAACCCAAGAAGGTGAGAAGTTAAAGAAAAATCAAGAAATTATAAAAGGTATAATTTCTAAATTTTACTTTGTTAAATTAGCACAAGTAGAATCTTTTGATTCGGATTTTGAAAAATTTTATTGTCATCAATATGAAGGGTATTTTGGTAATTTAAAAGTAAGAATTTAAAATATATGTATAGATGAATTAGTTTTGGAAACATATGAAAGGTGTATTGGGGATGATAAAGAGTACAAGAATTTGATTTAAGATGATAACATTGATGAAAAAAGGGCAAATAGATGGTGTGTTAGAGGTATATGAAGATATATATGAGGTATATGTAAGATATATTGATCGATTTTGGCTTTGATTTAAAGAGATAGATGAAAGAAATGAAGAAAAAAGGGAAAAGTATAATTCACACCTGTGAACAAAATGTTCATGGCCATGAACATCGTGGTCAAAGATAAGCATTGATTGTTTTTACTGTAGACATTCATGACCATTAAGGTTTTGTTCATGACCATGAAAGTTTTGTTCATAATCGTGAAAGATTTATTCATGACCATGAAAGGTCTAGTATAAAAGCTTTTTATACGATATTATCATCATATTTCACCCTTTTTTCAACTCTCAAACCCTAAGGACCGTCTATGCACACTAAGAACCATATGTGAGTCTTTTTCTATAGATTTTTGAGTGATCAAATACCAAAACCAAGAGAGAAACTAAGATCAAAGTGAGATTTAAGAGATTTACCAAGGAAGAAGATGGAGTTGGAGAGAGAAAGTATGGAGGTTGAGGGAGCTCAGGTCTTCCACCAAGTCAACCTTGTTCTCTTCATTCTTTAGGTAAGATTTCATGTTTCCCCTCCTCTTTTTAACAAGTTTGTGGTTGATTGATGTAATTTAACCAAATTGGGTAGAAATTCATTTGTAGATGGGTATGTGGGAGATAAATCTTTGAGTTGCTTGGGGAAAACTTCCCTTTGAGTTTGATTGAGATGCTAAACACATAGTGGAAGAGGAATTAAGAAAAACTAGCTTAAGGGTTCTTGAGTTAGGGTGGATGTATATGGTTTTATGTAGTTATAGATATTGATATCTAGCTTGAGTTAATAAGAAATACTTGTGATTATATTTAGGTGATGCCTTTGAAAGGTGGAATTAACCACCAAGGAGGCTAGACAAGCTTAAAGCTTGGACTTTGAATTGGTTCCATATGAGATAAGTACACATGTGCATTTTAAATTGCTAAAATGAAATGATATAATATTGAATGACATTAAAACGGGATATATGACATGCTGATAGAAATAATCGATAATTAAGAAGAAATTGGGAATATGTAATAGATTAATTATGCCTGCGGGCTATAAATTTTATAGGAAGGAAAGGTAATAAAGTTTGAGTTGATTAAATTGTATGGTTTCGGTGTGCTAAAGGCACCCAAAGTAAATATAAGAGTGTGACCCCATTAGTGAGCTTATGATGGTGTGTGTATAATAGATTGTAATTATGATAAATTGGTAATAAATTAGATTGTCTAAGAGCTTAATGGCATGTTAGATACCTTTAATGAGCAATGAATGCTATTGATAAAATTTTATAAAATATGACAAGTTAAACATGAATAATGAGAGTACAATTATATGAGAAATTTCATAAGTAATGATATGGAACTTGAATGATATGTATATGTCAATATTGAGAATTGATAAATAGGTAGATGCACAAGCTCTATGAAGGCACATAATGTGCTTGAAAGTAATGGCTTAATATAGGTAAGTTTCTTGATTGAAAACTTGTGAATTGATGTGTTGTGTGCATTAATGGTGCTTAAGCACGCTTGTTTGATAAGTAAGGTAATAATATGAACTATGAAAGCATGAAATGATATGTTCAAATGTTAGAGGAGTTAATTTGAGTATCCAAAAATGCATAAAATGTTAAATGAGCATGAAAGTGGCAAATGTGCTTAAAGTGTGATTTGTATGCATTGCTTATGTTATTGAGCTTGATTGTGAACCTAATATGCAATAATTTGAGTCGTGTAAACTTAAATATGATTGTGTCAAATGCCCATGAATGATTGTTATATGTGTTTAGGAAGTGTTTAGAATTAGAATTTGGCAAAATTTTATCATAGGAAGAAGTTAGACTCTTTCACAACCAGCGTCATAACCAAGTTGAAATTTGTCATGACCATGAACATAGGTACAGTGGCCTTCATGACTAGGCTTCACAACCAGTCCAAATATTCATGGCCGTGAAGACACTATTCACAGCAAAAGCAAACTTTGTTCAATTGATGTTTAAATGGGTCTGTGACATGCCGAATATGCCTACATGATAAAGTATGATGTTATATAATATGAAAACATGTTTATGAACCTAATTATGATATATAAACGTGTATATGTTATATTTACAATGATGGGAACATAAAAGAATGAGATTAAATTGAAAAGATATCATGATATAATTATTCATTTCTCTATCTAAGAACTACTCTAGGATAGACAGTACACCATAAAGGGGATAAGCGATACGTATCGATGAGATATATGAGTAAGGATCAAGGTGACTAGCCCTGGATTAGGTGATCTTGTTCCTGATAATTATATTTATTATTATACTCAGTCATGTTGGCTTAAGCTAGGGTATAAGCGCACTTCACTTGAGAAGCTCAAAGAGCACACATATATAGTGAGTGAGTAGGGTGACTAGCTCTGTACTGAGTGCTTCTACTTCACATCCCATACTCCTCCAGTCCGGGAATGAGAGTTCGACTATTTGTCCAAATAAGAGAATGGAACATGAAAAATTATTGATTTGCAGAAGCATCAGAATAAGAAAAGAAAAGGATGAAGTACCCTAAATTGCTATATGAATTTGATATGTCATACTTTATAATATGTGTTTTGAAAGCACATATGTTTGGTATGTAGAAATATCTATTTATGAATAAGATAAGTGAATAATAAATGAGAAAGACCGGTGGTTGACTCAATTACCAGATTAAAAGTAAAGATTTGAATTTTTGGGGGTTCAGCTCCCTTTCGATATTTGATACACATTCAAGCCTCCAAGAGGTTAATGCATGGATTGGTAATTGAGATACAAAAGAACCGGTAGGAGACATAACTTTAAAATAACTATACCGAAATTCTAGATGTACATGATTATGAAATATTGTAATATTAAAATAAAGACAAAGATATATAAATTATGAATCGTATAAGTATGTACGTGTAAGGTATTCATTAAATATGTGACTTTTTGCATGAGTATCGAATAAATGCCTTGACATTATTAAAATTATATAATTTGAGAATGATTGTGTTATCAATTTTACATGCCATGAAGTATATAATTACATGTTAGTTTATATATATATGTGCCAAGCTTTAATTTTGTGAAACAATACAAAATAATAACTACAAATCATTTTTCTCCACTTCGTTCCCAACTATGCGGAACCATGTTGGATCCAAAGTTGGCAATTCGCGTCGTTGATCAGAGATGCTTCTCACATTGCTATACTTGTTGTCAACTTTTGGTGCTACTTTTAGCGATGCTGTAGAGTTGTTGGTATAAAATAAGAATAAGATGATAGAAATGAAAGCGAAGAAGTTGATATATTTTATTCATCAAATTCACTTATTTATATGGCAAGATTATCAACTAAAAATAATATAAAATCAACAATATAATCATATCAAAATCACAAGGATAATATAATAAAAATGACCCCTGAAAATTTGTTAAAGAACCAAATTATATCTTAATTTATTTTGTGATCCCAGTAGTATTTAGAGTCAATAAATCAACACTCCTCCTTAACTTTGATGCTGTATACTCCAAGTTTTTGTCCGAAAGACTCAAATATTACTTTAGGAAGTGCTTTTGTTAGAATATCAGCACTTTGGCGAAGATACTTTAAATATATCTTGAGAATTTTCAAAGAATTACTCTTCCAGAAATATCCTGGATATATCTTGGGAATACTTCAGAATACCTTTGGGAATTATATGGAAATACATTGTGTATACCTTGGGGATAGTTTGAGTATACCTTAAGAATTATTGGAAGGAATTTTTTTTGGGAATACCTTGGATATATCTTGGATATATTTCAGTATACCTTTGGGAATTCCATGAGAATACCTCGGGTATACTTTGAGGATACCTTGATAATTTTCAAAAAAAAAAAGAAAAACAAAGAAGAGAGAGGTATACCATTATGAGAATACCTTGTACATACCTTGAAAATACGTTGGGGTATATTTTTGTGATTTTTATTTTAAAAAAAGGGGAACACTTATTATTCTTTACTTAATTTTTTCACCTCTCTTGGTGTTGGTTTCATTTTTGGAATCTCTTTAGCTCAGTCTTCAACTTTTAAGTCAAAAGACACTGCCATATCTAACTAGAAATGTCAATTGGACCCATATCCGTGGATGTTTGATTCGAAATCACTCCGAACGGGACAAATGTTTTGATCATTGACCGGGTTAGGATCGGATTACGGAAAAAATCTAAAATTTAATTTTCGGGAATGGGGCAGGGACAAGGCTTATATACCCCGCCCTGATCTCCCATTCGATTCCCGCCTCGAATATATTTAATATATTTTTAATATAATATATTTTCAATATATATATAATATTTATTTATTTATATACTTATTTATTTTTGATATATATATATATATATATATATCATTAACTAATAGAAGCTTCTACACATATGATGATACTATTGTAAAAATATTAGTTATATAAGAGTATAATTGATGATACTTATTAAAAAATATTTATATAGTTATATAAAAGTATGATTGAAGATGTTTATTAGAGAATGTAATCATATATATATATATATATATAATATCATCTATATATATAAACTTTTCATTAATCCAAAATTTCTAACAACTTAACTATATGCTTAAAAAATTGGAATGTATTCTTATCATAGTTAAAATCTTTTCTAACATTTAATAAAATTAATTTATATTTAAATCATAGTTAAAATAGCTAAAAATTATTCATATTAAAAGAATTGTACATTTGTAGTAACAATTTCTACAAATTAAATAGTATATTCAAAAGATTTTAAATATTTTTAAAGAATTTAATATTTACAATACTAAATTCTATTTTCAAAAAAAATTAATGATTCAAATAATTATAGAATAATAGAGAATGTTAAAAATATATATTAGTGATAATAAATATATAAAATGTAATAATATGCTTTTATAAGTATTTTAAAGGCTTTACTACACGCGTGCGTGCGCACACATACATATATTATTTCTAAAAATGCAATAATTTAATAAAAATTATAATTTTGCATTGAAGTAGGAAAAATAATATATTTTATATCAAAACAATGGAAGTGATTGAAAATTAAAAAAAATATTTTAAAATATATGAAATAAGAATTAAAAAATAGAAAATCCTACATATAAAAAAAACTTTTCAACAGAGCTGCTTCCACCCACCTCCCCATATCGAGATTTCCTTTCTTAGCCGCTTCCACCCTTTTCAGTCCGTAGATAGATAAAGAATATAGTAAAAAAACGATTTGACCTAAATACTAAGTTGCTAACACAATACCTCAACTACATCTCCCTATTTCTACAGAATTCCAATATGTTGGTTTGAAAGAAAGTGATTGCTTTGAAAGAAAGCCAGAACTTTGGTTTGACTACCAAATCGCAAGGTAAAAGATTCGAACTCTAGTTGTTTTTGTTTTTAATTTTTTTTATTTATGCTGTTAAATTTCTAATTTTTGGACTTAATCTATCTCTCTTTTCGGAATATAAAACTTAAGTTGTTGAAGTTCTTCATTTGATTGGTTGAAGCTTCTACTATTACTATAGAAGGTTGCTGCTCTTCTTTTATACGATAGTCTAAAATACAATCTTTTTTTGATAATTTTTTTCCTTCTGCTTTTCATTTGATTGATAGTTTAAGATACTAGAAAAATTATTGATTGATTTATATTATGTGATGAAACTTTTCATTATGTGTTATATTTTAATATAATTAATAAATTTAAAAATAGTAAAATAAGAATATAAAAATTTTATAATTAACTAATTAATTAAAACAATAAAAATAAAAAATAATTTTAAATATTAAAAAAATAAAAATCAGAAATTAGATCGAATTAGGTTTGGAAATCCCAGTTCCCATCGGATGCGGGAATAAGGATTAAAAAAAATTTTCTGTTAGAGATTGGGGCAGGGACAAGAATATAAAAATCTGTTCTGAATCCGTCCCGTTGCCGCTCCTATAACTTACACCTCATTTTAAAAGTTCCCTTTCAGAACCAAAAACTTCACATTATTATAGAAATCATTCCACCTACGAAACCCAAAGTTCTTTGCTCGTCACTCTCATCTTCACTTAGCTTTATTTCTCAAAGAATCCATTCTTTATTTTCTGCTGAAATCTTCATTAGTAGCAAGGTCACTCCAAATCTATATTCAACCAGCAACAACGAATCACCCACTTACTATGGAAATGACGACACTAGTGCCTGGACAGTCCTTCAATAACAATACCAGCGCCACATATGTCTTCAGACAACGGCAAATCTGCCAAGCACCATTTATGTACTCCTATCACATAAAGAAATCCATTCCCAACAATGATTTTTACTAAATTTCGAAAAATTAAAGGCTAAGGATCAAATGCTAATAATTCACAAAAAGAATATCAAAATTATGATTTTAATAAATGGAAAGTAGCATGAAAAGACGATTGTGGAGCTGAGAGCGAGGGAGGAAAATGTTTTAGGAATTGAAAGCAAATTGAAAAAATTAATATAAATAAAATAATTTTCGGTAGAATGTAAAAAATAAAAAAAGTTAGAGATAAAGATAAAAAAAATATAAAAATTTTAAGCCATAAAATTTCCTCAAACAAAGTTGTAAGCCCGTGAGGAATATATCCAACTACTGTTTTTGGCGTTCACACGAATCATCTTCTTTTCGATCCCTAATACTAACTGTTCGAAGCTTAAAAATCAACTTCCCGTCCGGTGATTGGAAATTTGGAATCTAATATTTTTTAGTTCGACATCCTTATGATTCCGCACTGAGCATTAAAAATAATTTCAACATCGCAATTCTTCTTTTTGCGTTTGATGAAGATCCCTTCAGAGATTTGTTGCTAGATCTGTTATATAGGACAGTATTTATCCCATTGGGGTCTATTCAGTCTTGGCTTATTCAATATGAGCTTAGATCTTTGTTCGATTCTGAAGTAATATGGATGTTGGATTGAATTCTGTAATACCCTTTTGGAGAATCTGTAGTTCGGCGATGAGATTAAGTGTGTTTGAGGGGACTTGATTGCTATACAAGCAAGCGACATTGCTATTGTGTGTTGGTTTCATTTTTGTAGGAGTTCAATTTTGGTTACTGGGTTCTTGTGGAAATCATGTTTTGGAGGGACCGTGAGAGGGAAAACAAGGACTTGAATGGCGGCCCGCCTTGTGGGCAGGTTCGAGTTCTCGTTGTTGGCGATTCAGGTATTCTTACTGTTTTCGCTTTTCACTTAGTTCTGTTGCCTGATTAGTCTTTTATTGCATTCCGGATTGGTATTTCAGTTCATTCTAGTATTCTATCTCATTCTTTGTATCGAATGAATTAGTTCTGATGAAAAGAGATAAAAAACATGGATATTTATTGATTGTGATGCCGTAGAGTTTCATTCAGGGATAATGGTGCACCTCCATCATACTGAAAGCAGTGGTTCCTAATTTCACAACTTACACAGAATAAATAATCGTTAGTGTAAACATTTAGTATAGGACATATGTATATTGGGGGGTTAATTACGCCGACGGTTTGAGTTACTGAAATGTTACGATTTACATAGTTGTGGTTCACCCTATATTAGGCGTTGGATTGATCACATATTACAGTACATGTGGGCGAGACTTGTTATGCGTCTTTAATTGAATTTCAAATCTGAGGGCATTGAAGGTCAGCATTCATGGAATCAGAGAAAATTTGGCTCTTTGTGGCGTCAGTCATATAGCTTTATTAATTATCATGAAATGAAATGCTACAAAATGTGTCTGGAAGTCAGACGTCTCTACAATCATGGCTTGCAAAGTTGATCCCAATTTTTGTTTTTTTTGTTTGTTCTGGATTATGTGAAATTCATTTCCATTTTTTGTACCTTAAAATCCTTATTCTGTATTTGAAATCAAACATCATTTTCTTTCCTTAGGTGTCGGTAAAACTTCTCTTGTTCATTTGATTGTCAAAGGTTTTTCTATTGCTCGCCCTTCTCAGACAATTGGATGTACAGTTGGTGTGAAGGTAAGATTTAAAATGTCTTTGTTACCTTACCTGATGATAATTGATAAGCAATTTAAGAGTTTAGGTCTTCACTAAGTGCTTACAATTGTTCCTGTCCAGCATATTACTTATGGTAATTCTGGTAGCTCTTCAAGCAGCATTAAAGGTGATTCTGAGAGAGACTTCTTCGTTGAACTTTGGGACGTGTCTGGACATGACCGCTATAAAGATTGTCGATCGCTGTTTTACTCCCAAATCAATGGTGAGTGATAAATTTTCTTGGTCCCAGAATTAAGTTGTATACCTGAAGTGTGTATAGATTTTTCAACTCTTTGATATTCCCTGGATCACCATTTGTTGTGCTAATAAATGCATTTTTTTCTTGGGAGTTTTCAGTTAGAATAAGTTCTGAGATCCTTGGTGTTCATGCTTAGAACCTCGCCTCCTAATTATTTATCTTAATTATTCATTGCAATCCTGGCTGCAAGGAATCCTATGCCTTTTGTGCCGGTGCCTTGTAAAAGGATATTGTGTTTATTTCTAATTGAGTGATTTGAAGTGAGGCACATGGCACCAAAGTGGCCGTGATCTAAAAATAGTTCAAAGAATTCTTCCCATTTCTTACTTGAGTTATGGTGAAGTCGGTGTTTCTATTACAATTTGGAGTCTAATCTGCTAAGTGTCCAAATAGGTAGTTATATTCCTTAAAACTATTTGGAATACTAGCAGCTACATGTATTTAACTTTTTTGTCTTTTGTTTAAATAATGCTAGAATGAAATACTGATGTCAAAATGGTACGTTCAACACTGCTCAACAATAATTTGACACTTAATTTCCATATTCTTCTTCTCATAGGAACTATTGTGAACTTCACACTTCTTGCAATCACAGTATTACTTATGATTTTAACTTAATTTTTCCAGGGGTTATTTTTGTCCATGATCTCTCTCAGAGAAGGACAAAAACAAGCTTGCTGAAATGGGCATTAGAGATTGCTGCAACTGGGACATTTTCAGCTCCTCTTAGTTCTGGGGGTCCAGGCGGCATCCCTGTCCCTTATATTGTTATTGGAAACAAAGCTGACGTTGCTGCAAAAGAGGGTACAAGAGGAAGCAGCAGCAATCTTGTTGATGCGGCTCGCCAGTGGGTTGAGAAGCAGGGTTTGCTACCAACTAGTGAGGAACTTCCACTGACTGAGAGTTTCCCTGGAAGTGGAGGCCTTATTGCAGTAAGTAGTTCAACTTAAGTGTTCACTTATTTTGCATGCTTTGCTAAGTTTTAATTTGTTTGATTTGGTGCTGGATGTGTGTGCTTCATGATATAATGCAAATTTTATTACTTATGATTGTTTGAATTAAGGCGTCCAGATATTTCTGATACTGACTATTATATCTTGTTTTCATGATATATATATTTTTTCCAATTTACCTTTTTTGAACTTGCCAGCTTATCTTCTGTTTCTGAAGAATAATGAAGTGATCATTTCTCCAGATATTAGAGAGAATTTTCTTGCTTTTTGTTTCTTTTCCCTTCATCATCTTTTGTTATCTGAGTTGTTAATCATTTATTGGGAAAACGAAATCTGAGACAGTTCTTCATGTTTGATGCATTTATACCAACACAACTCAATTTGGTTTTTAATTGCAGTTGCAATTGAAGTGTTGGTAGTTTCAATCCTTTTCTTTGATTTTATTCTGTTTAGGGCTATGTAGCCTAATTGGTTTGGAGATGCTAGGGCTTCTTTAGTACTTCATTCCATGTCATCTAAAGTCTGCGTGGATGGAGCCAGGATTGTATTAATTTGGGGGGGGTGCTAAACTAAGCATTATGCTCAGAATGGGCTAAAAATTATCGCTCAGTATTATGCTCAGAACGAATCTTTCGGACGTGATCACAAACTCTTATACCTGCTATATAAATTTTTTTTCTGACATTGGGGGGCGTAGGCCCTTGTCAACCCTCCCTATCTTTGTCCCTGTTGGAAAGAGACATGATTGCTCATTGGAAATGTGGAGAGGCCTTGTGAACAATCTTCTTCTAATCCTTATCACAAAAAAGGATTGCACTTTTTCTGCAAGAATTTCTCAACCCCACTCCCCATTCTTTTTTTTTTTCTTTTCAATATTTTTATTAGCTTTCTTCTTTCTGTAACTTCTGGTTAATAGGATTGTCTACATTTCTATTTCATATATTCTATCACCTACTGGGAAGAAAGACAATGGATTTTATTATGGAAACCCTACTTCATGCTGGAAAAATTTAAATGATACAAATACAATTAAAGTTCAGTTACCTTTTAGTCTCAGAAAATATGAATTTGAGTTGGCATTAATCATGATTTAGCTCTTTTCTTCATTCAATTACTCAACTAGATGATACAAAAGTTATGTTCCTAACAAGTTTTTGGTGGATACATGATGATGAAATAAAAATATTTTCTAGAAGAATTAAATTTAAAAAATTAATTAAGGTGATGCAAAACTAGCTTGATTTTAGGGTTGATGTTAAGTTTTCAGATAGCTGCAGGCTGCTGAACGTCCATCCACCTCTCTCTCTCTCTGATAAACCTTATCTAGAGAAATGCTCCACTGAGCATTAGCATTGCACATGCAGACAAGTAGCAAGCTGGAGCATTGTTCTTGTGTAGTACAGTAACCAAAAAGTAATGGATATTATTTTCCATTTTGTTTGGCTTCTCAAGCTTATTCCAGAATCTGCTCGGTTGATATGTAGACAAGCAGATGTGAAAGTATATAATTTTATGGTACATTACAATACCATTATGCTATAGCAATGCTAACTATATGTTGGGGGTCCTAGAATTCTATGCTTAAGCTTTTTCTTGAAATTCTTTTCATGTCGTTCTTTCCTATGTTATTATATTAGTATCTTGGTGTTGCTTGAAAAAAGAATAAATGTACTCTTGAGAAAAATATGGGTCCATTTTAAGGGTAAGCCCTCTGTCCTCAGCCCTTTTTTTAATTTAACCTATCAGCATTAAATGTACTTTCGAATGACTTGGCAAGAGTTTGACAATAAGCAGACGAGTGTTTTTTATGATATTAATCCTGGATGATTATGTTTGAACTTTGAAGCAATAATTATATCCATTTAATTGTCTAATAGCAAATGAATTAATATAAAAAATCCTGTATCAACCTGCATAATGATCGGAGTTATATGGACAGGCTGCAAAAGAAGCAAGATACGACAAGGAAGCTTTGATAAAGTTTTTTCGTTCGGTCCGTATACTCATCTAATATGGTCTTTCTTTTCATGCTCTTCATACTAATTATTTTTCTGACCTCAGCTGGACTGCTTTGTTTCAGTTAATCAGGAGAAGATATTTTTCTGATGAGTTAACTGCAAGTCCAAGTCCATGGTCGCTTTCTCCAGTTCAGAGATCTATGCAGCGTTTAGATGAGAATTCAAGTGATGATGATCAGTTTTACAAGACTAAACGGTATGTTATGCTGAAAATTTTACGATACTCTGCTATGCTGATGGTCTTATGTACCTCCATTTCATCTTAGGCTTTTCGTTTGGTATTTGTAACTTCATTATCTTCAGTTTTAGGAACTTGAGAAATCTTTGTTGATTGCAGTATGGCTGGTGATCCTTACAATTTCAACATGGTTCCTCCCCTTCCAGCACAGCGCAATCTCACGCCGCCTCCCACCCTCTACCCTCAGCAGCCAGTTTCGGTAACTGAGAGTTACAGCTTCCCAAGATTTCCGCTGACTAATCACCAAGAAGTAAACAGCACTACCAGATCAAAACGAATGGATATTAATGTCTGATGATCGTCTCAAAATCGCGACATTGTATAATGCCCTTGTGCTGTCTGGGGATATATTTTCACTTGATCTTTGTATTCTTTCCAATGCTATTTTTCTTGTGAACTGATCTAATTGATTCTTTTCTATCTACGGCTGTAAGGGGTTTTTGGGTTACAGTTTGTTTGCATTATATAGTACTTGTATATTGATTGATTGTTCAACCTGAAAATTACAGGCAATTATTCTCAGTGGAAATCTGTCTCTTTCTTTATCTATCTGTGCTGGGATTAATGTTCAAGAAAAGAAGCCTTATGTTTTATGGTGAATGAGAATGAAACAAAGACATAATCATAATCTTTTATTATTATTATTATTATTATTATTATTATTATTATTATTATTATTTATTTATTTATTTTTTGATGGTATCCAAACAACATCGTAATTCTGTCCTCTTCCTTTGAATTTTAACTTGTTCAAAATCCAGTGAAAATCTAGTACGACAAATACCCTAAAATTTAATTTGTTCTATAAATTATTTATTTTAAACATATAATCAGAAATTTTTTATGATTAAAATTGAATTTCTACCAATTAATTGGTGACTTGATTGATATTCTCCAAGGTTATCAAATCTGCCAAGTCAATGAATCGAAAAAGACAATAGATTAAGGATTAACTAAGGTTAAACTAGTCTATATAAAATTTTCTAAAAATATAATATTTTCTCATATAGAATAAAATATGACATATTTCGTACATAATAAATCCCAAAATAACTTATATGATTATTTGGTAATAGAGTATTAAATTAAATTTTATTATATATATATAAGTTATTAAATAATGTGAATAATTAAAATTAATATTTTTATTATATATATTACTAATATTAAAATTATGACAAAGAAATACTATTAATGATATATTATTAATTTTTAATGAATTTTTATAAAACAAGAATAATTTATTAAAATTATTATAATAATGTGCATTACTAATAAAATATATATATATATATATATATAAAACAAGTTATCTAATTTTAGAGGAAAACACAGTGTGGCTTAATGGTAAGAATTTGGCGCTGTTTAATACTATAGCTCGAGTTCAAACTCTAGCAGCGGCATTTTTTTCCAAAAAAAAAAAAAGCAATCGTTCAACCCGTCAGCGGGTAAATCGACCGGACAGGTCAAAGGTCCGGTTTTCTATTAAACTGGTTGAAATCGGCTTTTGGCCGATTTGATCCGCATTTTTTTCCAAAAAAAATATAAGCAATCGTTCAACCCGTTAACCGGTAAATCGACTGGACCGATCAAAGGTCCAGTTTTCTATTAAACTGGTTGAATCGGCCAGTTTGGCCGATTTGATCCGATTTGATATCATTGGTATTCTAATTTATTTATGAAAAGTAGGAGAAATTTTAGAATTATCATACACCAATGTTTTTCTATTAAACTGATTGAACCAGCCGATTTGATCCGGATTTAATAATATTGGTATTCTAATTTATTTATAAAAATTAGGAGAGATTTGGTAGGATTTACTCCTTTATATGGGTGTAAAAGATAACTACTGTTTATATTTATTTTGGTAGAATCACTAGTTTTATAAAATTTTAAAAAGTTAATCAGAAACATATATATTAAACGTCAATTTGTTCTTCTATATTAACAAAAAAAAAAATCGAGGAATATTATGAAATTGCGCAAAGAGTTAAGCAAACTTTACAACGTTACAAAGAACTTCATGACATTATAGCTATCCTTGGGTTGGACGAATTATCCGAAGAGGATCGCTTAACTGTAGTAAGGGCACGAAAAATTGAACGTTTCTTATCACAATCCTTTTTTGTAGCAGAAGTGACTCGTTTTTATAGTTTACACACTTTTGTATTACCTCTTCTTACTGCCGTATTTATATTAATGTACTTTCCAATGATACGTAAACAACATCAAATTTTTATATATATGAAAGATCACTGCAATGGAACTTATCAAAGTAATAAATTGAAAGATCGTTCAGTGACAGTTGAAGCAGATTACTTAATATTGTAGAGATCTAGTCAAATGAAGATCCAATGATGGACAGATGAGAGATCCCTCAACCTCTTGGAGATCCAGCCATCACTAATATATAAGATGATTCTTCAATCAAGAGAATACTCGGTAATCAAGATGACTGTACACATCATTTAATGAGCTAGAGAAGTGGTAGGTGAGACGCATTTAATACGCGTGCGGCTCAAATATGACGCGTAATGACTTATGTGAATAGTAAGCAAAAAGCTATTCTGACAAGTTAAGAATATAGTTGGTTTAAACCTTACCTTTAATATGAAATGATTGGATCAGATAGAACAATTAATAAAGGAAAAGGCTATAAAAGTCCAAAGATAGTATTCTTATCTTGAGTTTAACTCTTAATATTTCAACCCTATATTTTCTCTATATTGTTTATTCTTTCCTCTTCTTTTTGTCTCTGACTTAAATATTGAAGTGACCACACTGAAAACTTCTGGTCAGTCTTGAAGAAACACAAATTGAGAAATAAAGTTATCACAAAACAACCAAAAATATTGAAATTTTTTATGAAACATAATATTATATGTCACCAGGATGAAACTATTGAAGAGTATGAAATAGTTTTGAACTTATATAATTGTTTGTGTCATAATTCTATCAACTTTAATATATATTAGTATGTTACTCTCACATTGTGTCAGACATTTTTATGAGAAATATTTTGTTATCTCTTAATGAACAGAAAATGAAATTTAAACTAAAAATTAAATTAGTTAATAGATAAAATATTTAATGGAAAAAATTAATAGATATATAATCGGTGAAAATTAGTTAATTCAGTGCTAAAATTGAGAAAAAAAAATTATTTCATAGATTAGATTAAAAATGACAAAATTTTAATAGGCCAATTAATAAATATTAGAAATCTAAAGACTAAAAAAATTTCCAAAACTAGTTTAGTGAAAATTAAGTGCCATGTAAGCTCATCTATCCATATTCAGATTAATAAAAATGAAATTAACATCCAAATAGTTTATTCGTTAAAAACTAATTCAACCTATTAAATTTGTTTAAAATAAATTGGTTAAATATTGATTTGGAATGAATAATATATTAGTAGATAAATTAGTTGATATTGATTTGGAACAGATAATATATTAGTAAATAAATTAGTTGATATTGGTCTACTCCGAATTTTTGATGACTCAATATTTCTTGTGAAAAAATGAATAATATTATTTATAATATTTATTATTAACAAAATTGGAATATACCGTTTTTTATTAAAAAAAATAACATTTTTAAGTATTTCTTTTGCTTTTAAGTTTTTTTTTTAATTTTTTAGCTTTTTTGTTTTATTCTTAACCTATTTTATTATATTCTCTCTTTGTATATATTTGTACTAATTACGATAGTTGGAGTAAAAAAGATATTAACCTGAATCTAAAAAAAAGATTAAATTTATAAAAAAAAACTATTATAATTTATATTAATTTTCGACATGAAGAAGAATCAGTGTCTAATTTATTTAATATTAAATTTTAAATCTGATTATTTTTTTTAATATATTTCATAATTTGAAAATGTAATTTCAATCAGATAGAAAGATCATAAATATTCAAATTCTTAAATTTAATTTAATATAACTTAAGTTGAATATTAATTAAAAATGAATTTAATTATTATGTTAAAATTATTACATTAATTAAACATATTATTAGTTAAATATAGTATTAATATTAAATAAATATATAAAAATATATAATGTTAAATAAATAATAAAAATAAATACATAATATTAATTAAAAAAATATATTAATATAAAAATATGTAAATATTCAAAAAATATATTAAATTAAATAAATATATTTAAAATAAAAATATTAAGCAAATAATAAAAATAAATATATAATATTAATTAAATAACTAAATTAGTATTATACAAATATATTAATATATAAAAATATATAAAATATATAAATTAACTAAATATCCGGAAAATAAATATGTTCAATAAATATATTAAATAAGTATAGAAATCTATAACTATAAAGTCTATTCCATCAGTCTGTTTGAAACATATCTAACAATAAGTCCAGTTCACCAGCTCATTCTTTTTTTTTTAGTAAGACAGATTCAAAAACAACGATTGAAATATATATTTTTTCATTAAAAAAATCATTTTAAGCATCTTCTTTTTTATTTTTTTTATTTTTTTATTCTTAACCTATTTTATTATATTCTCTCTTTTTATATAATTGTACTAATTATAAATAAATTGAGTAAAAAAGATAATAACCTGAATAAAAAAAGAGATTAAGTTTATAAAAAAATACCGTGATTTATATTAATTTTCGGTATGAAAATGTATCTGTGTTTAATTTAAATCTGATTAATTTTTTAATATATTTCATAACTTGAAAAATTGAATTTTGATTAGATAGAAATATTATAAAAATTTAAATTATTAAATTAAATTTAATATAAATCAATTGAAATGTTAATTAAAAATAAATTTAATTATTATATTAGTATTATTACATTAATTAAACATTTTATTAATTAAATATAGTATTAATATTAAATAAATATATTAATATTAAATAAATATATAAAAATATATAATGTTAATTATTAAATAATAAAAACAAATACATAATATCAATTAAATAAATATAATAATATCAAAAAAATATATCAGTATTTAAAAAATATATTAAGTTAAATAAATAGATCTAAAATAAATATCTTAAATAAAATATTAAAGAATAAAAATAAATGCATAAATAAAAATAAATACATATTATATTCTCTTTTTTTTATATAATTGTACTAATTACAAATAAATGAAATAAGAAAAATATTAACCTGAATAAAAAAAGAGATTAAGTTTATAAAAAAAAACCATAATTTATATTAATTTTCGATATGAAAATGTATCCGTGTCTAATTTAAATCTGATTAATTTTTTAATATATTTCCTAAATTGAAAAATTGAATTTTGATTAGATAGAAAGATTATAAAAATTTAAATTATTAAATTCAATTTAATATAAATCAATTGAAATATTAATTAAAAATAAATTTAATTATTATATTAGAGTTATTACATTAATTAAACATTTTATTAATTAAATATAGTATTATTATTAAATACATATATAAAAAAATATAATGTTAATTATTAAATAATAAAAATAAATACATAATATTAATTAAATAAATATAATAATATCCAAAAAATATATCAGTATTTAAAAAATATATTAAGTTAAATAAATATATCTAAAATAAATATCTTAAATAAAATATTAAAGAATACAAATAAATACATAAATAAAAATAAATACATAATATTAATTAAATAAATATATTAATAAAAAATATTAAATTAAATAATTATATTTGAAATAAATATATGAAATAAAATATTAATTTAAAAATAAAAATAAAAATATAATATTAATTAAGTAAATAAGGCTAAATATGTAAATTAGCTCCTAAATTATATTTTATGGAGCAAGTTACCCTTTTAACTTTGACTTAGTGTAAATAAATTCTTGAACTTTAAATTTCGTACAATTAGACCCCTTAAATTAAAACAGTGAGCCAACTCGGTCTGGTGAGAAGTAATTCGCTTCGTATGATATAGTTTAGAGGCTAATTTGCCTTGAGTTTAAAGTTTGAAAGTTTGTTTACACTTAGTCAAAATTGATTGGGTGATTCGTTACATATGATATAGTTCATGAGTTAATTTGCATATTTGTTCATTAAATAAATATAGAAATATGTAATTATAATAAAAGCCTAGTCCATCAACTCGTTTGAAGTATATCCAATAGTAAACCTAGCTTAACAGCCCGCTACAGTCCAAGCCCACCAGCCTGTTTATTTTTTTAGTCTCAACTATGCCAAATGATGTAGTTCTGCTTATAGTGGAACAACACCATTTTGTATGCAGGCATTAAAAAAAAAATTAAGCACAAAATGATGCATTCTGTGTTAAGCAAAATGATACCGTTTTGCTACAAGCTAAGGTAAAAAAAAAAAATTAAAATTGGGGCAAAATGGGCATGACACTGTAGTAGCTACAGTGCCGCTCGTTTTGCCCTTTATTATATGTATAGATGATTATAATATATTTTAATATTCACATAAATAAGACATTTTTTTAAAAGGAAAATAATTTCATTGATTCAAACTAGCAATATATCGATAGAAATATAGATACAAATCAGCTAAAAACCATAAAAATAAAACAAAAAAAATTTATAATACTTAAATTAATAGTATAATGAATCAGCTCAATCAATGCCTACAAATTTAATAATACTATAATAATTAGAATACTTATGACTCCAGTTTTACAACATAATGACGACCATAATTTAATTTGCTATTTCTGATGAATCGAATATGTTTTGTCCGTTTGATTTACCATAAAAATAAAATGCCATAAAAAAATAATGGAAAACAAAATATCGTAACAAAACGACAAAAGCCAAATGTTGTAGTAAGACGACGAGATCACAAAAAACAAAAATAAACAAAATAAAAACTTAGATCTATGTAGAATAACCACTTATTTTATAAATAAATTGATGAAAAGAGGTACAGAGGTGTAGTTTCAAGCCAAAAATGGCTAAAAATCACTCATTTCTTAATGAAGATGGGTGGCTAGAAAAACAAATAAGAGAAAAGTTGAGAGAAAATGAGCATAGGATTTAGTGATTAAATAAGACATACTTAATATTAACAGAATCAAAATAAAAATAAGATACATATTAGTCAATACAATTTTTTAAAATAGTGCACTAAAGTATGCATAATTTACCAATAAGGGTAAAGATGAGATGAAGTACATCTTTTTTACTTTAATTAGATGTCTCGAGTTCAAGTTTGAGTATGCAGCTATCTTAAAACTCATAAATGAGTGTTTTGCCGCCTTTGAGAGCCCATCCAGCATGAATAAAATTAGTTTTAGTATATAGTTCTAATTGAGGATTCCAACAGCTAGACAAAAAAAAGTATGCATAATTTATGGGTAATTTTCATAGATGTACATTGCCATTAAGAGCTTTGGCGTTTATTAAAAAAAATTATTTAGGGACGGTCTAACATGTCGCTATAGTTAAAAATATGTCGCTATTCTGATCCACATATAGAACGAACGACTAGTTCCTTGCAGATTTAATCATCGCAGAGGTGCAATCCTTTGCAATTATTAGTGAGGAAATATTTTGTCGTTAAACATGGTCGCAACAGCTGGTAAGACGATTATATTCATAATAATTTTGTTTTTAACATTGATTTTACTAATAATAATTTAAAAAATTAATAATAATAATAATAAAAAACTCATTAGTTGATATTATTGTTTATTAGTGATAATTTTAATAAATTAAAATATTAAAGTAATTACGTAATTATTTTTAAAAAGGACGAAATAAATTAGAAAAATTACGAAAACAATCCCAAACTTTGCCAAATTTCAAAATTACATCCAATTTTTAAAAAATTATATATAAATTATATAAATTTTTATTTTTTAAACAAATCTAGTTTTGGTAGCAAGAAATTACATCCAATTTTTAAAAAATTATATTTAAATTATATGAATTTTCATTTTTTAAACAAATCTAATTTTGGTTACAAGAAATCAGTTTCTGAATTTAACTGGAATTTATATAGATTAACCGAATGAAATAACTGACACTGATGTAAATTAAATATACTGTATTATATTGAATGAAGTAATTGGACTTGCTATTTAATCCAATCAATATATTTTATCAATATCAGTGTCAACCATTCAATTCGAATCAATTTATATAAGCGCTAGTTAGGTCCGGAAATAAATTTCGTGCTACCAAATCTATATTTATTTTAAAAATAAAAATAAAAATAATTTATATATAATCTTTTTTAGAATTAGATATGATTGTGAAATTCAGCAAAATTTAAATTTTTTTTAATAATTTTCCCCTTTTCTTATTAGTTATACAGAAAGACCCATTTCCCAGTTGAATAGCTTCTTTCGTCTTGTTGAAGTAGACGAGACATTTCTCTGAAAAAATTTCCAACCAAATCTTGAATATGGTTGATGGTTGGTGGCTGTTGTGCCACACTCTGTTCATTGGAATTTGTGCCATAACTTAATTCCTCTCATTATTTATATATATATATATATATATATATATATATATATATATATATATATATATATATATATATATGTGTGTGTGTGTGTGTGTGTGTGTGTGTGTGTGTGTACCCTAGATGTCCATTGAGTTGAGACCTAAATTCATTAAAGCCCATTGGGTTGATTTGTGTTTACAACAGATTTTTGTATGCCATTGGATTGAGGCTTAAATTCATTAAAGTCCAAAGTCCATAAAAATTTAAAATTCATATATATGAGGGATCAAGTGCTTAATCAATAAATAGTCAGAATAAAATTCTTAGAAATGAAGAGCACTACAGATATAGTTAATGAGGTAGTAAACTGTGGAGAAAATAGAGGAAGTTATAGCTATAACATAGAAAATGGAGCACTACTGATAGTTGAAGAGTGAGTGGAAATCATGGGTAATAAAAAGCACTACAAAACAAAAGAAACAATTACTCAACACATAGACAAACTCAACTCCAATCTCAGTAATTTTAATTAGCTTCCTTTCGATTTCAATAGTTAGCTTTAAGTCAATTCTTTGTAGTTCAATATTTCAATTTCATCAGTAAAGATATTTTTCTTTCAAGACATATGTTCTCTAGTTCCTTATTGCTCATAAGCTCTAGTTTCATTACTATCAACATTTTCTCAATTTAGTGTTATTATTTACTAATGATTAAATCTAGACGTACTGTCAAGAAAATTAACGGATTTACAATTGTTTTGTTAGAAGTCAAGGCGCAAAATTTTCATTTTTAGTTTGAAAATACTTTAATTTTTTAGTGTGATGCCCTATCTATATAGCAGGAATATGCCTATTATATCATCCTATAACAGAAATAATTGCATTATATAGATAGAATGCCACTATCTATGCTTTTTATGTCTGATTAATTATCATAATGGCTCATATTATTTTTTTTTCCTTTTTCATATATTATATACATCAGCATATAGTTTTGGGCTCTAAGCCTCATGCATGTGCAAAATATATAACATAACTGTGTCATATACAAGCCACAAATACTGCCCCCATATATATGAATATACAAAATACAAAACATGATAGATAGACCCACAAACCGGGTCTTAAATGTACTCTCTCAGTGTGGGCTCTAGCTAGTTTCTTTTTATCAACTTCTACTATCTATAAGCTCCTTGACCCGCATGAAAAAAATTCACGTTAAGCTATTTCTAACTTAGTGATACATATAGACGTTAGAATTTTATCATGCATCAAATAGGTATACAACACAAAATATAACATGACATCACATATTATGGCATATGAACATATAAATTGTGTTTAAGGAAAAATATAATAATATCGTATCACATACATGTAATATTACGTCTATGTCATAATTCATGCCCTTATATTTTTACATATATAATGTGAAACTCATGCATTAACTATTTTTCTAATGCATGGTATATATTTCATGTGTTAATTTTATTTAAATTGTATTATAATAATATTTTTTTTGGTTATATTTTTTTTTTGCAGAAAATTATGTGTTCAGTAGACGATGACTATCACATAAGCAAGAAGAAGGAAAGAGGAGGTGCAAAATGTAAAAAATTATTTAAGAAAAGAGAAGGAAAGTTGGCAATAGAATTGGACGGATATGGAAACCCTCTTGAATTAAATACATATGTATACAAATCTTATTTTGGACTTGTGGCACATTCAAAAGTCAAGATCACGATGTCAATATGGAGCAAAGTTGATAAGGGACTTAAAGATATGATATGAGAGAATATTAAGGTAAGTTTTAAATGAAAATATATTATGTTTAAGCATTGTATCCATTATGTACTATATAAATGAGACTAAATAAGGACTTTAAATGTAAATAATACTAATAACTTTAAAATGTTTGTTTGCAGGAGGTCTTTATTGTGGAAGATAATTTGGATGTGAAGAAGAAAATATTGAAAAACGCGAGAAGGCAGTGGAAAGATTTCAAATATCTCCTTACCATAAAATATATAATAATGGTTGATAATCCCCAGTAGTTATCCTCATTAGGAAAATATGACTATCTAACTGCTGAGCATTAAGAGGAATTCAAAAAAGCACATGAAGATGAATCATTTGAGGTACAAATTTTTTTTCAAGCACATGTTATAGTGTTTTATGCAAATTAATAATTAATAATGATTTTAAATTATTAAATGTACAATTTATTTAATCTCATTTGATTGTTTTATTCATATTAGCACATTCTATTATGTTTTATGCAATTTGATAATATTGATATCTTTATATTTTATGTGTTTCTTAGCAGCAAAAACAGGTCATGGAAAAAGCCAAAAAAGAAAAAGATATTCATCCCCATTATTTGGGTCGAAAGGGTTATACTGATAAAAGGTTGGAATGGATCGTTGAAGATCCCGTTGCTTCTTTCTCCTCCAAGGCAACAATGCACTCCGATGTCATCTCATTATATGATCGAATTCTTGAATAGGTACGAGCAAAAACAAAAAAATAGATCAAGAAAATTATATAATTTTAGTCGAAGAGACGAGAGAGATGTCACAAAAAATGGTATGTATAAATTGTTAAGTAAATCTAAATACCAAACACTTTAATTTAGCTAAGATTGGTTTTGATCATTTATTATTTTTAATAGGAGACATTACAAGAGGAGGTAAATCAGGGAGTATGGATACCAAAAGAGTAGGATGATATATTGATCCATGCACTTTGGAAGCTCGAACATTCTGGCTCTATTCATGGTTTAGGCAATGTGGCCACTTTATCCAGTTTTTTTAGTAAACAAATCAGGAAGAAAAAATCTACCTTCATTTTAGAGGAAGAAATGGCAGCATTGAGAGAGGAAGTAGCTTCTCAAGTAAGTTTGCAATTACTAATTGAATTTGCTCAACAAATGGCTGAATTTAAAGCCATGATGATGATGCAGTATGAGATTACCAGTAAATCCTCTCAATTTGTACCTGATATGGAGGTAAAGGCAGGTCCTTCACCTAGTATCCATATGCCTTGTAGCTACCACTCTATTGACCCATCATTTTCAGTGGGAGATATACAGGTAAAAGTTATGAATTTTATTCATTTCTACTTACATGCAAATTCAATTTCTATTTATATACACTTATATTTACACTTACTATATGACTTAATAGTACACAATATTGGGTTTTGATGATTATACAAATAGCTGGACCATGCTACCTTGCAATTGATCATGATGGACAGACAATTATAGTGGTAAAGGACATGATTCATTCAAACATTTCAAGTGTATTGCTGCATGGTGTTCCTATGGTCTTGAATAACTTGAGGGTGTCTGTGGATCTCTCTTTTAATGAGTATAAATTAGAACCACTTCTTGTGCCTACAGGCCAGTTCCAAACTGTCGGTTAGACACATAATAATTTTTTTCAATGGCCACGACATCTCGTTGTCCATAGGGAGGTATGCATTGATTAATACTTCTATATTTCACTCTCCAATTCTTTAATAAATAGTATTATCACTTTATTTTACTTACTTCGTAGTACACTCTAATAATATACTATTAATTTATAGATAAATATAATTCAACCTTTAAAAAAAGCACAATTTGATCAAGGTAGCGGTTTTACCAAAGAATCAGCTACGAAGCCATTAGTTGAATCAAGAATTTATCAAATTTGACTAGCCGCATGGTCAACTTGCATGACTTCGTTTCCGACTTAGATGAGGGGTATATGTTTCAAATTGCTCTTTCCCAAAGGTTATTTTGTCATACACAAGGCACAAACAATGAAGTTTTTATCGGTCGAGAAGACATCTCTTAGTTCCTCTCTATGTAATTGATCAATATCTTGATCATCAAAATTTTATGTTATAAGTTATTATAGTAATATATAGTTAAAAATGGTAATTATTGAACTGCTATATTGTAATGCAGTTTCAACTTAAGTTAGTTTTTTGCTTTATACATATAGGTACCTCTATAGAGTATGTAGCTAATCATTTGCATTGATTGGTCTTATTTGTCTAAGTTATTTAAATAGGATATGTACAAAGGATAAAAAATTGGTGCAGAATTATATAGTAGAAGCTCTGCAGGCATAGATAGATAGTAATTTCATTATACAACTATATATTCAAAAGTAAGATCAATTTTGATATTAAAACATTTGCATTATATTTTATCATGATATTTTTATTAATTTAATATTATTTTGTATATCTATAGTCAACACTGGATGTTGATTATTATTAACTGTGCACGTAGTGATGTATACTTTATAAATCTTCTCAACAATTCCAATAGACAATTACCTATTAATATATAAGTTATCATATTTGCACTCATATCTTATTCTAAATTTTGTTTTAAATTGATTGCATGTTTCATATATAAACTTATCTTTCAGGGTATCTAAATTATATTGATATACTGCTGGAAGAGGCACCTCAAACTCCTTATATTTGAATTTCATCACTGTAAGAATTTTATTATTTCTATATATACTAGTTATATTTGAATTTCATCTTCCACTTTATACTCGTATCAACTTTTGTAATTGTTATTTTTGTATTTTTGTAGGTACCCGAAACAATCTGGAAGTGTTGAATGTGGTTACTTTTTACTTTGATATATGTATGATATAGTAATTCACCATAGCACGAATATTCAATTGTTCACAGTAATATTATTTCTAATACATATATGCAATTTATTATACTTTATACTCATATCAATGTTATAATTCTTTTAAAGTTTTCTATTTTATGTTTTATTTGTTTTGTACACAACTTTTAAGAAAGAAACAAATATTGAGGCATAAATTTATGAAGTTCGGAAGACGTGATGAGACTTTTTTGCTCGTGAGTATATATAAATTTAATTCAAATTTTAATTTTTTAAGTGTTTTAATATTGGAAACATTATATTACAATTTTTTATAAATTTAATTATTCCATTATGTATATACACAATAAGTATTGTTTATGAAATATTGAATTTGAGTTGATATTGATTAATTATTAGCCTTGTAGGCTTGAAGTTGTAGTTTTAGTAATTGAATTTAAAATGTTTGATTGATAAATTGTAGTATAATTTAGATGTTTGAAAGCCTATAATGACTTTAGTTGTAGTTGCAATAATTAAAGTTTAACTTAAATGCTTGATATTGTAAACTGCTTCTGGTTGAGTTTACATGTTTCTAGTATATTAAAAAAATTAATAAATATTAAAAAAAATCAAATAAGTCTGTTATGCCATAAAACATACTTATAAGATACAGTCAGATAAGTATATTTTGAATAAAAATAGATTTATTTGATTTGATCAGATGCGACTGTTTATACACAAAGTAATATGTAACTATTTTTACTTAAAATAGACTTATCTGATATGATCGGATACAACCTTTTTTAACAGTTGCATAAAATTCACTTATCAAATACATTTCATTTTTATATATCTGTTTA
The DNA here is from genome assembly GCA_949630135.1 of Balakata baccata. Classification (NCBI taxonomy): domain Eukaryota; kingdom Viridiplantae; phylum Streptophyta; class Magnoliopsida; order Malpighiales; family Euphorbiaceae; genus Balakata; species Balakata baccata. The sequence goes on from CATIWF010049674.1 coordinate 47,337, forward strand.
TAAATAAATATATGTGACAAAAAAACAGTCATAAAAGACTAATTTTCTATACCGGTGACAGCTATTCAATGTTAGAGCAATAGGTGTTGTGGAATTTTTAATAACCAAGCTTTTATGTTTTGTTTGCTACTTTCTTTGTTTTGTTAGAAGCAATGATATTTTTTTTATGCTATTACCTAGTTTTAGGAATAAATTTTTTTATCATTTTAATCTTGGATTAAATAATTTTTCTTCTCATTATTTAATAAAATGAAGATTAATTATAAAAAAAAAGTTATTTTGTTCCAGTATTTTATTTATATTATAAAAAATATTTTTTTATCGTTTTAATCTATTATTAAATTAGTTTTCTTTCTTGAATACCCATAAAAATAATAATTTATAAAATTTTTTTAAAAAAATGGTGGGAAGCTTTATGATGTGATTAACAATATATATATATATATATTTATGGAATCTCTAGCCGTGCTATCTATCTTTAACCAATTCAACCATATTTAAAAAAAAAAAAAAATTCAACCACCACTTTTAATTACTGCATACACAATTACGACCTTTCATAAATAATTTTTTCACCCACTATCTTTAAAGCTTAAATATAACTCAGCTTTTATTAAATTTCCCACCTACCGTTCAAGCTTAAATATAACCCATCTTTGCTTTTTAACCTTCATTCATCCAAAAGAAAAGAAAATGGTTAAAGGAAAAAAAAAACATAGAAAGAGAGAAGGGAAAAAAAGACAAATTCAACTTATGACAGTCATTCGTTCAATAGCTGATTTTATTTATTTATTTTTTTCTCAAGAGAAGTTTTGAAATTCTTTGGCGAGTTTTTTTTTTCTTTTTTGTTTTTAATTTATAAGCTTATAATTTATTGTTAATTTTATGATGCTTTTTGTAATTTGAATTTGTATGTAGATTATTAGTTCAAAAAAAGTAAAAATTACAAAGAATATGTTGACATTTTTGTGAGACTAACTATTTTATGTATAAACTAATTATTTATCGATATATATAATATTATATTTATATTAAGTAACGAAAATAATTATAATAATAACATAAAGGCATAACCATTGAAAAAAGTTGTCGTTTATGTGTGTATAACATTTATAAGCCAATTTGCTATGCGTTTGAAAAAATATTATTGAGAAAAAGTTTTATATTTTATTTTTTTTCTAATTTTAAAAATTAATTTTAATAGAAATATATAAATAGATATTTAAAAAAAAATAAATTTAAAACAAATTATTTATAAAAAAATTAAAAAAAAAACAGCTAATTAAATTAAAAATATTTAAAATTTATTTTAGAATGCTTAATATTAAAAAATATTCTACAGCAGTTCCAACCACTTCGCAATAATACAGATCAATGTGCCGAAGTTTTAGTGTGGTGGACGTTAACACACTGAGTACTTTCCATACTGAGATTGGCATGATAATTCAATTCATTTACTGACTGGAAGTCCAAAAGCAGCGCGAAAGTGAAATGACATGAGATGAGATGATTTCGTCCGGCTTTATCCGATCCGGTTGTCAATTCTGTCAGTAATTGAATTTTAAGTAAAAAAAAATTTCACAGGAAATGTAAAACCGAAAACGATACGTGTAAGTGGTCTGGACACCTTCTTTACTAAGTAAACGAGCATTGATACCAACGCACAGGTGGTTGAAATAGTTTACATCTTTTTCTCCTAAAGTAAGTCACGAATTCAAACGATATGTATATAGAGAAAATCTACTGAAAAAGTTTTACTTCATAATAATCAATAATTAGTCCAATCCAAATTAGTTAAAGTCTATAAATTTTTAAAAATCAATTGATAATTCACAAAAAAGATTCCGAGCATTAATAAATAATAACATTCATGCCTATCTCATTATTAACTATATGTACATGTCGTTTTCACAAGCAAAACAATTTTAGAATGTTATTATTTTTTATTCGAATGAGTTATGGGCCAAACATTCGATATATTGTGGTTTTTAGTATTTATATTATTGTATGTGAAAAAAAATAAATAGACAATAAATATATAAAATATAATATTTTAGAATTAATTTTAAAAAAAATAAATGTAATTGCATCAAATCAAAAATTATATATACTTCAGATATTTTCTTTTTATTTCGTGTGAATATATATGTGTGTGTCTCTTTGTTTTTTTAACGATTGATGTTAGGGATTTTTAAAAAAATAGAAAAAAAATGTTTAAATATTTATAAAAATACAACCCATTAGAATTTTTGAAAAATATTAAAACTGCTAAAAATATTATAAAAATACTAAAAGTCAATGTTTGCCAAAAGTTTATCAAATTTTATCAAAAAATTAAT
>CATIWF010049713.1:0-21336 GCA_949630135.1 Balakata baccata
AATTACTACTTGTAACTGTGATTGACTTGGTACTTTAGAAAGCTTTTGATGATTATTCTCATTGAGTTGCAACTCATCAAATTGCATCATCTTTCAGGTAGAGAAGAGTAATTAGCTCAATTTGGAGGTGCATACCATATAGAGGACATGGATCACAGGTCACCGGCTGAGCCTCACCAATCTCTCTCCTTGCATTGCACATATGTCTAGGAACATGACATTTGTATTTTGGGTTGTCTATCCGCATATGTATAAATTAGTAAATATGTAATAGTATGTAAATGTGTATTTGGCTTCAACCTTTGTAACTGAAATAATTGAATATAATGTCTGAATTGTTAACATATGTGATATATTAGGTTTATAATCAGGATGTGATGCTTAGCTGAGCTGTCAAATGTTGCAAAGTGATAATGTTATATGATTCAAAATAAAAAAAAATTTATCCCTCATTATAAACAGGACTATGTCCTATTCTATGTTATATACGACAATATGATATAAGTATAAGTGATATCCATAGGTATAAGGTGTTACATGATATGCCTTATATTCTTTTTTATTTTACCAAAGGGGGAGAAAAATTATAGAAACTTAAGCAAAAATGTACTTAATTTTTCAATATGTAAACATGCTTAGATTGCCATGAAACTTGATATACACTTGTTTCAATATTTGAATTTTATTTTTACACTATCAATTTACTATTTTTGCTTAGTTTGATTCAAAAACAAAAAAAATGGAGATTATTGATCTTAGGATGATTGATAAAATTGTTGATCTTAGTTTGATTCAAGATCTCTATTTGATCTTGACAATGAATTATAATATCACTAATATCTTCATTTAATATTGTTTTGATAATATACAAAGTTTTAAGTCAATTTGACTTGATTTACGTAGTGAATAATTCAATCAAATTCTGAAAGATGTGTAGTTCTCGACCGAAAAAGGAGTTTCACAACCAAAAAGAGTCTCGCAATCGGGAAAGGATATTCCCGACTAGATATTCAATCCAAATTGAACTTAAGATATAATGCAGTTCACTACCTATTTCCCAACCAAGAAACTCATTGTAAGCTACTGTTCACGATTGGGAAAGGTGACTCACATATGGAAATTTTAAAGGACTATGATTGTTGGAAGGCGCCTTATCCAGAACATACCACGTCATTTCAAAAAGTCATAACGGCTAATTTGACCTTCAAAATTCCCTATCGAGAAAAGGTTTTCAATCGAAAAGTGCTCAATTTCAAATAATCCAAGAGTCATATCAATTTTCCAAAAATATTTCATGACCGCGAGACCAAACATGAAAGGGCATTTTCCAATAGTTCACAACCGGAAAAACCTCTCTACAAACATCATTTAATGCTTTTTAAGAGAACATTAGAAAAAATTATGGCACTATTGGTAAGTAATTAGTATAAATATTATACCAAAAGGTATTTATGACAACCTACTTTCTAAGTGTCAAAATTCTTACAATTTTAATTCTCACTATCATTCATCAATTATTATAAGGTTCAAGTTTTAGCTTTAAAAACTTGGGTTAATCTTTTAACAAAGACTTTGTATGTGAGCTAAGTTGCAATGAGTTAGTTGTTGTGTTGACCATTAAAATATAAGAAAATTTTGGATTGAGTTTTAATCTTGAAAAATACCTAGTTAGAAGTGAGCTAGAAAAAACTTCGTTTGAGTACTAAAGTTCGTTAATATCCAAACCTCTATAAAAAAAATTTTGGGTCAACTTCTTATTTAGTCCATTTATTTCCTACCTTATTTTTTGCCAAAATTTTTTAATTATGCACCAATTTATCTCTATTTTCTTGATAATTGATTGGGCAGCACAGTTTATAAGCTATACAAACCTTGTGACTTATAAAAACGTGTTAATAATTTTATAAAATAAATTATACTTTTATAAAAATATTAAATTGTTAAAAATACTGACAAGTGTCACCAATTTTTATAACTTAAATACATTTTATTAAAAATGTGTTGCTAAAACTCTTAGTTTGATTACGCTTTTTTAAAAAGTGTCATTAAGACACTAATTTTTAACAATGCTTATTAAGAGCGTCATTAACTTTGCGTCACAATAGACTTTTTGTTATAGTGCATTTATATTTATCGATATTGAACTTATTTATGGGTAATAAGATTTGGCAAGTCTAGTTTAATGTTCAATTAGTTAAACCTATAATCAAACTAGAAAAATCTGAGTCATTAAACTGATTGAATAATTTCAATAAACAGACTAACAGTTAGTGATTATATCTATTATAATAGACTGGTTAATTTACAACCTCAATTGATTGATTAACCGGTTAATTTACAAATAATGAATCAGAGAGCTTATAATATTTTTTTAAGAAATTATGTATTTAGTTTGCCTTATAAAAACCGTTTGCTTGGGCTTTAAGTATTTTCCAATATCATTTTGATTTCCTTATATATATATATATATATATGCCCCTTGCATTCAGTTTCTTCTTTAGCAGAACTCTTTTGTGTGCTGTTGATGCCTTGGAGCTCAAGAATCAAAGCTTGTGCTTGAAATGTTACTGTAGACCAATGGCTGATTCTGCTTCTTGGTTCAATCTTCCAAACGAGCTTCTTGCGCAAATCTTCATCCGCCTCCATGCAGCTTTAGATATTCTCCGGTGCTGCCGCGTCTGTGTTTCTTGGAAATCAGTTGCTTCTCTCACCTTTTCTCAATATACCCAATTGCCATTGCTATTGATATTCAACAAACAAGATGATTTTTGCGGTTTGTGCGATATCCTCACAACAAATTACGTTCAAGAAATTTATGATCTCCCAATTATGCATCAAGATCGCTGGATTTGCAGTTCAACTAATTATGGGTGGCTACTAACAGTTGGCCTTTCTTCGCCTTATATAGTAAGTCTTTTGAATCCAATTTCAAGAACCGAAATCTTTCTTCCTTCTGCAAGCAAGTTCCCTAAATTTAATCGAGAAAGAATTCGGGGTTTCATGAAAAGATGCATCACATCTGAAAGTCCTTTAGATTCAGAGTGTGTTGTATTTGTCATTTATGGTTTAGATTTGGAGAGGGAGCTGGCCTTTTGCAGGCCTAGAGATGGAGAATGGAAAGGTTTGCTTGATTCAGAGGATTTTTCTAGTTCTTTTCCTGATATTATGATCTTTAAGGGGAAATTTTATGTTAATGATACGCGAGGGAAGATTTATATTTGTGATCTTGGTTCCTATTCAATAAAGATCGAATATATCATAGAGACTCCAGTTCACGTTCATAAAAGGCAAAACTACTTAGTCAAATCGAAATCCGGAGATTTGTTGGTGATTTATAATTGGAACTGGGTAGAAGATGAAGATCAAGAAGGTGATGATGGGATTTCAACCTCATTTGATGTGTATAAGATGGATTTGAGTAAAAAAGAGTGGAAAAAGATTGAAACTTTGGGTGATGAAGGCTGTTTCTTGGTGCTAATTCCAAATCAGCAACTGGGAAAAGAGGTAACAATTGCATATATTATATTCATAATTCTGTTGAAGGATTTAGTGATGTTGATGAAAATGGGTATGGTGGATTTACGTGTGTAAGCATTTATGATATGGAAACCAGAAAAAGCAAACGTTTGCACACATCTGAAAGATGGGCAACTCAATTCCACTGTACCTTTCTTCACCAATCCACCATAGATGATTGCACTAATTACAATTTCTTCAAGCATGATAAGGTGGAAGAAAATTTCAAGATTTGATCTTTCTTTTGTTGTTGGTATTAGTACAACGTTGATTATCAACTATGCACTGTCAATAACTAGTATTTGAATGATCGAAAAGCTTATGATTGCAGCTATAATGTTTTTATTTTCTTTTTTTTTTTTTTCAAATTTTGAATAATAGAGTGAAATTGGGTAATTACAAATTTTACCAAATTATTTGATTTCTGCTGAGGGTTTTTTCTTTTAGGTGCTTTTGCTGGTCTGGCATTTCTGTATAACGATTTATCAATAGATGTATGATTAGAATTGTTCACAGATTTTGGCCCAATAATAAAATTACCTTCGGCTCAACTGAACTTCAGTGCGAGAATCTTGGAGAGTTTTTGATTCATGAATGGAACTAAAAGTGAGAAGGCAAAGAATTGACCATCCGTTTCAATGACCTACAAACCGAGAAGGCAACCTCAACAAGACTTGACACAAGACCTACGCCTTTGACAATTGAGCATCTACCCTTGATCCGTAGGACACGAAATAAGTAATATTTGCAAAGTTGATTTTGTACATATTATTGTTAGCAATGATATAGTTGTAGATACAAAATGACATAACTATTAGCAATTATATAGGGCTTGTTTAGGATTGAGTTTTGGAAAAATATTTTTAGGAAAGAAATTTTTTTTTTTAGTTTTGAAAATTGCTTTAGGTAGAAATAGATAAATAAATATTTTTTTCAAAAGCAGATTTGAAAAAACATTTTATACAGAATTAAAAAAAATCAGTTAATTAAATTAAAAAAAATTTAAAACCTATTTTTAAAATACTCAACAGCAATATCAAATACTCCCATAAAACAACATAACAAAAATCAGATAATTACTTACAATTATATAGTTATACATGCAAAGAAGCAAAATATAACAAAAAATCATTAAAAGCGACATAATTGTCAACAATTATATATGTGGAGTCACTTTCTCATTTTCTTTTTTGTGGAATCACTGATTATAACACTAAAAGGGTATTTGGTTCATAAAAAAAAAGGGTGGAAATACGTGATTCTCATTGTTAATGTTTGATTAGGAAAAAAAATTAATAGGAATGTGATTCCCCAATCAATGGGATAAAAAAAATGGGTGGAAATACGTGATTCTCATTGTTAATGTTTGATTAGGAAAAAAAATTAATAGGAATGTGATTCCCCAATCAATGGGAATCACTCATTCTCCTCTCCCCTTTAGGAAATGAAAATTTCATTCCCATGGAAATCTAGTCTAATTAACTAAATATAAATTACAATCATTTTCTAAACAGTTTTGGTTTTGGCATGAAAAGAAATGAGAACAAAGTGCAATAAGCAAACAGTAGACAAATTCTCGTAAGAGTTTTGAACTAACTACCCACATGGAAGCGGAAATTAAAAAAACAAAAATTAAAGGGTACTTAAATGTAATAAAAACAAACTTCATTCATCTCATAAAACCAGATATAGAGCCAAGGCTAAGCTATCTGACAAAGATTGCCTAGAGCAACAAAGTTTCTGCAGAGATTGACATCATCTAACAAAGTTCTAGCCATTGTTTTCCATAGATTCTAACCTACTCAGTACTACAACTTTGCTCCTACAAAGTTAATACCTTAACAAACAAATAGATTAGGCAGTAGCACCACCTGTCTGATGCAGCATCGCGTCTATCTCATCCCCGTCCTCCATTTCCAACTGTAGCAACAGCAAATTAAGACACAGGTTAGAAACATAAAACCTCATTAATCAAATGCTCCATGTAAATACACGCATGACTGAGAAAGAAACCTCATCTGGGGTCTGTTCCCCACGAAGGCGGCGACCATCAAACAGAAATGCAATAGAGTTGAACTCCACTGACTGTCGATCACAGTAAGCATTCATGAGCTTCTTCAGTTGAGTGCTTCTCTTAATCCTGAAGAAAACTTCATTGCCATCCTACAAAATGAAACCAAAACCAACACATGTAACTCAACATAGTCCAGCATTCTGAAATCTGAAGCACCATCAGATAGCTGATCTGAAATAACTAATCATATCAAATATTGTAATCAGTTGAAATGTTTAAGAACTTAATCATAAACAAAACAGCTATCCAATTCATCAATATAAAGTGATTTCCCAGTTCAAAAAACAATTGGTGTGGATAGGATCATGGAAATCAATGTCCAGCATCAAGCTCAAAATACACACAGCATTAAGAAAACATGGACAAACAGAAGAAAAATCCACCACCTTTTAGACTTGGATAGAATAACGATATGGTAAAACTAATTTTCTAATCTGTTCCATCTCTTATATTCTGCAACCTAGGCCTACAAGGAATTAATAAAATAAGTGAAAAAATGAACATGAAGAACCCTGAAATTCAAAGTTGCTCACACCGTAATTGACACCATCAAGATTACCTAGAGAAACTCAATTGATACATGGAACATTATGTAATTAAAAACAAAAACAGCAGAGCCTGTTCATAAACATCAATAAAGAATTATAATAAACTGTGAGCATGTCCACATTATTTCTTAGAGACCTACTCCCCCAAATAATTCCAATACTAGTAAATGCACTTTTTGCCAAAGCAAATTCCTGACTGATTCTTTTGTAGATCGGGTCCATGCTGCCAACTGGTTAATCTATAAACTAAATTTAGGTCCAAATCCACATCTAACAGCGCTCAGCCGCATCTACACTTGACATGGACCCAGTGTACCAAAGAACAGCTTGCAGCAACAGCATATAAAAGGATTAGAAAAGCAAATCAAGATCAGTGGAAAACCTTGACAAGTGGGAACTGAAAATTTTAACTAGTACAACCTATTAACTCCCACAAAATATCACAAATTTCATCCTCCTCAAAAAATGCACCCCGAGAAAAAAAATAACCAAAAAGGAAAAAGTTTTACCATCTAAGCCTCAAATTAAACAACTTCTAGAAAATTTAAGCATTCTAAGACAAGATAATTTGACGCAAGGATACGCTTATCCAAATAAACAGACTTGATGACCCAATCAAAGACCCTAACTAAGAGAATTCTAAGGTTCAGTACTAAATAAAAAAAAACCCAATATACAAGTAAATCGGCTAATGATTTAAAAAAAAAAAAACAGACAGACAAAACCCAGAAATAAGGTAACATTTAAGAGAAACACTAACAATGATTTCTCAAAGGAAAATTGAAGCAAAGAGGAGGAAACAAGGGGATCAGACCTGGCCTTTGACCTTGAGATTGATGTGAGCCGATTGATCATTGGGTTTCTTGTCCTCCTCTTGATTGGTCACCCCAGACATCTGATTTCTTTGCTGGTCTCCGATTTCTAGTAAAGAGTCTGGCGCCGATAACAAATTCTCTGCCCCAAAACTTACTCTAAGCCGAAAACAACAGTTTCGGGGCAACCCACAACGTTTAATTGACGGCTAATATCACTTATTGGAAACTGATCTGACGGAGGGTAGAAGTTGTGTTATAAGTCAACAATGCCGCCATTATTTCTTTAATTGAAACTAATTAAATTTAAGATACCCCAATTTCTTAATTGTAGCTTAACTTTAATTTATAATAAAATATTGTTCAACTCTGAACTTTCGCCAATTCCCCCAACACTGATCACAAAAACCCAGCCACACTCTTAGGGCGAGAATGGGTACGAATTTTGCATATACCCGTATTTACTCAAATTTTATACTCTCCTTGGTTCAAAAAGATAGATTCATTTTTCATTTTTTACCATCTCAAATTATAGATTATTTAGTTTTTTAGAAATGTAGTTATCTTGTTAAATTACTAATATATATTTATTTATATATATTTTTATTATATATATATATATAAATATCTATTTATTTTTTTAATTCTTAATTTAAATAATTATTGAAATTGATTGACATCTAAATGATAATTAATTTGAATCTTGTATTAAAAAGATTAAATAATTATTTTCAAAGATAATAATAAATGAAAAATATTTTTATAAAACATCAAGCAAAATTTGTTAATTTAATTAAACTAACTAAATTTTTTAATATGTGCATAAAATGGAACTAAATTTATTTTTTTCAAACGGAGAAAGTATAATTAATTTTATTATAATTTATTGAATATAATAATATTATTAATTATTTTTTAGTGTATTTTTATATATTGATGAATTACAAAATATAATAGGAGTCGGTGATTTAAAATATAATTTTTTTATTATAACGAACAATATTTAATTTTATTATTTTAATATTATTTTGTACTATTTGATTAATTACTTTAATTTGAATATATTAAATTATATTTTTTATTTTATTTTATTTTTTAAATATATATATTTTAATTTTTAATTATTTAATTAGTTTGAATTTTATTTTATTTTAAATTTAAAAATTGAAAAAGCAACCTCATATATATTTCCATAAATGGTTTGCAAGATTTGTAAAATACAGAAGACTTTTTTAAGGAGAAAAAACAAACTTCACACTTTCATTAAATAATTAAAAAAATATATAGTTTTAAAAATATTATATATTTCAAAAAAAAATTAGCCAAGTAAGTCAACAATTTTCTCTTCTTTCTATAAAATAAAATTAAAAACAAAAAGAAGAAAGAACTATTTTTTATTTTTTTTTCTAACGATTTAGCTCCACTTTCCACATCCAATTTCAAAATATACTCTCTCTCCTAATAAAATAATTTTATTCTCAAAATAAAATATTTTATCTTCAAAAATCAAGGCTTCATTTTTATTTTTTTTTATCTCTTTTCACTCAATACTTCTACTACAATTGAAGGAATTTGTAAGATTAATCTTTGTGACTTCATTTTTTTAGGAACTTTTTTATTGTAATTGTATGTAATTCTATTTTGTACTATTGTTTGCAAATCTTTAGAAACAGAATATTTTTATAGTTGCATCTGTAGTAATTCTAATGTAGAATTTGATCGACAGCAGACATTGATGGAAAAATATCTAGGGAAAGTAATATATATATATATTCGCACTTTTGTATTTTCTTTTTTTTTAATAAAAAATAGTCTTGTGGTTTGTAACGTTAGTAAATTAAAATTTGTTACCCATAATAACAAATAAGCTAGTACTAATGTGTAACAAAATAAGTACCAATTGAGTATACTTGAAATTGAAAAAGCATTACACAATAGCATTAGCTTAGCATTTTTTTAATATTATTATGACAAAAAAAAATTTTAAATTTATTAACAACACAAACCACAATATCCCTTTTTACCCCAAAAAAAAAAAAACCTCATGTATTTGAAATTGCATATGCGTGTGGTTTTTGATCTTTCCCCAAATATCTAAAATCTAACAATCAATAAACAAGACACCAAGGTGTTAAATCAGATAAATCAAGAAGGAAGACAGGAGGGTATTAGATAAAAGCACTACTATATTTCTCTTAGAAGATCTTTCTGCAGATCTCAGTTTAAGAGCTAAATTTGTTTAATATTATCCAAACGATAGATAAAATTTTAGGAGATCCTATCTACAAAAGAACCTTGACAGCTATTTAATTATAACTTTAAACGGATAAAAATTTGGGAATAAAATGTGTCATTTTAATCCCAAAAGGTATAAAAAAATTGTTGTAATTGACTAGAATATAGTATAATAAAAGATGTATTTTTGTTTATGTTGTTATCTCTTTAGGCCAGATATTGGCAAGGAAGCAGATAATGATTTATTTGTAGTTGAAGGTTTTTGATGGTTGGAATTAAGAATATTGATTATATACTCATGTAGGAGACTCAAATAGTGCCTATAATGAAATGTAAAGCTCTAATGAAATAAAATCAACATATAAAAGTTGCACTTAAAAGACATTCAGATCAAGTAAGATTTCAATATCGAATTCGATCAACTGCTTCATTTGTCGCACCATCTCTTCCAACTTGCAGGTCATTATAGCCACATGCCATTAGCGAACAAACTTCATTCCCGAGTCAACACTTCAAATCTTTAACTAGGTTACCATACCATTGTCCGCCACGCCACGTTGAAAAAATTCTTAATGCTCCAAACAAGCAATGGCGAACTCCTCCATTTTTGCTGATTGGAAAGTGTTAACAGTATTACCGATAAAGAAATCCCCAACTAACTTTGCCACAACCCAAGTGTCACCCCCCCCCCCCACCACCACCCGTACACCCTAAGCACTTAGTCTTACACAATGAAATAAATTCTTCATTCCACCACACACACAAGGCATGTGTCTGCAATATCAATGCCAGCTGCATTAATCTACGCTACCCCAGAACAATATAAGACATCGGTATGCTATATGAATGACAATTGGACTCGAATCCTTGAACTACGATTCAACCAATTGGACTCGAATCCTTGAACTACGATTCAACCCATCTCGAATAGGGCAGTTTTTTATAATTTTTTATAGCCTATTAGAAACAGAACGAGAACAGTATGTATATTTTTAATATTAAAATAAAATAAAATTTTTTAATAAAATCAGGAATCAAATTGAGGCCGGGAATCTCCATCCTCATGCAAAGATTGGAATCAAAAAATTTCCAATGCCAGAATGGGGCGAAATCGGGGACAAGTTTGCATTTTTGAGATAAGGAACGGAGAAATTCACCCTAAATCCGTTCCCAGAAAGTTTTTAGTTTTAGGAGGAACTGATAGAGCTCACAACTCTTCCACCCACAAGTCGCAAAATCTGAATTTGCATTAACCAAGTTGGGAGCTACAAAATAGCTAGACTTAACAGTATATTGCCCACGCCTATCAAAATGCCATATGAGTTTATCATGATTACTAGTGCTGGCTAATGGAAATTCACACGTCAATCTGAGCTTCAGCAACCTCAAGCAAATTCCTCACCTTATCTCTATCATCCATTGTAATTAATCTTGTTATCTCACATAATTTGAACTGGATTTCTACTTTTCTAGTATTAATATTGAACTAATTGCTTAATTACGTGGATAGCAAGTTCATTGACTTAGGTGAACTAAGAACTAAAACTGAAGGCCAAATGTATTTTAGCATTTTCTTTGACAAAGAAACGAGAACAAAGTGCAATATGCTTTAAACAATAGACAAATTATCATTATACAAAGTACATGATAGCCATGGAAGCAGAAATTAATATAATCAAAGGGTACATGATGCAATAAAAACAAACTTCATTTATCTCATAAAACCAGATATAGAGCCAGGCTAAGCTATCTGACAAGGATTGCCTAGAGCAACAAAGTTCGGAAGAGATTGACATCATCTAACAAAGTTATAGCCATTGTTTTCCACAGATTCTAACCTACTCAGTACTACAACTTTGCTCCTAACAAACAAATAGATTAGGCAGTAGCACCACCTGTCTGATGCAGCATCGCATCTATCTCATCCCCGTCCTCCATTTCCAACTGTAGCAACAGCAAATTAAGACACAAGTTAGAAACATAAAACCTCATTAATCAAATGCTCCATGTAAATACATGCATGACTGAGAAATAAACCTCATCTGGGGTTTGTTCCCCACGAAGGCGGCGACCATCAAACAGAAATGCAATAGAGTTGAACTCCACTGACTGTCGATCACAGTAAGCATTCATGAGCTTCTTCAGTTGAGTGCTTCTCTTAATCCTGAAGAAAACTTCATTACCATCCTACAAAATGAAACCCAAACCAGCACATATAACTCGACATAGACCAGCATTTCGAAATCTGAAGCACAACCAGATAGTTGCTCGTAAATAACTAATCATATATCTAGCAAAGTAAACTTTTTAATCAATTGAAATGTTTAATAACTTAATCAGAAACAAAAACAATTACTCAATTCATCAATATAATGTGATTTTCCAGTTCAAAAAACAATTGAAGTGAATAGGATCATAAAAATCAATGTCCAGCATCAAGCTTAAAATAGACACAGCATTAACAAAACATGGACAAACAGAAGAAAAATCCACCACTTTTTGGACTTGGGATGGAATAGCTATATGGTAAAACTAATTTTGTGATCTGTTCCATCTTTTATATTCTACAACCTAGGCCTACAAAGAAATGAAGTTATAAAATAAGTGAAAAATGAACATGAAGTGTTCCCTGAAAATCAAAGTTTTTCGCACCTAAGCAACACCATCAAGATTACATAGAGAAACTCAATTTATACATGGAACATTATGCTTTTAAAGGTAGCAACCTGTAGATAAAAGTCAATAAAGAATTCTCATGAACAATGAACATGTATTGTCCATATTACTTCTTAGAGACCTATAAACTAATTTAGGTCCAACTCTACATCTAACATGGCACAGCCGCATCTGCACTTGATATGGATACAGTGTACCAAAGAATTGGCCTTCAGCAACAGCAATTAAAAGGATGAGAAAAGCAAATCAAGATCAAGGGAAAACCTTGAGCAGTAGGAACTGAAACTTTTAACCGTTGCAGTCTAGATTAGAGTCTTGAGTGCAAGAGGGAAGCACTTAAAAGTTAAAACCCTAATACTAGTTAATTTTCTCATCGAGATTTTCAAAAAACAAAAATCATGATATTGAAAAATAATGCAGTAAATTACCAATCGAACATTGGCAAATCACATCAATGAAAGACACACCAAGCTGCAAAGTAGGAAGTAGGAACTATGCAGCCTAATATTATTTTTGCTTTTGTAAGGGAAATGGAAGCCACTATGGTGGAGCTTCCAAAATACGAAATTAAATAATTACCAAAGCCGTAATCACCAGAAATTATCAATCTAAAGGCCTGTAAATGCGCTGAAGTTTAATTTTTCAATCTAATAACTCCCACAAAATATCACAAATTCCATGCTCCTCAAATAATGCATCCAATAAGAAAATCACCAGAAAGGAAAAAGTTTTCCCTTCTAAGCCTTATTAAACAACTTTTAGAAAATTTAAGCATTCTGAGACAAGATAATTCCACGCAAGGATATAATTATCCAAATAAACAGACTTGATGAACCAAATCAAAACCCCTAGATAAAATAATTTGAAGGATCACCGCTAATTCAAAAACCCAATATACAAGTAAAATTGAAGATAAGAAGAGGAGAGAAAGGGATCAGACCTGGCCTTTGACCTTGAGATTGATGTGAGCCGATTGATCATTGGGTTTCTTGTCCTCTTCTTGATTGGGCACCCCTGACATTCTGATTTCTTTGCAGGTCTCCGATTTCTAGCTGATGAGAGTCTGGCGCCGATAACGAATTCTCCGCCCCAAAATTTAACTCTCTCCCAGCTATTTATTTTTTCCCTTCAAGTCTAACCAACAGTTTCAGGGCACCAACACAATAATAATTGACGGCCAAGATCGCTTATTCGAAACTAATCTAACGGAGGTAGAAGTTGTGTTATAAGTCCAAAATATCACCATTATTTTTTATTTTTTTTGAAGCAGAATTATTTCTTGAAGAAATTTCACAAAGTACGTTTTTTAACCTTTTTCTTTCAAATAAGTAAAGTACTTTTTAATTTTACCTGTTTTTAATTTTTTTATTTTCATCATCATCTTTCTCTTCTTTTTATTTTCTTCTATTTATCTATCATCTCTCTATCTCATTTCTTTGCTCCACTTCCTCACAAGTCTAATGACAATTACTAATTGTTTTTCTTCCTTCCTTTTGGATATATACAAAATTAAATCTTTTGTCAAAATTCTATTGTTTATACTAAATTTTTATAAGTCAATTGGGTTAAGGCCTAAACTATTAAAGTCGAAGGCCCATAAAAATTTTGGATTCATATCCATGTGGTAAAGTGTTAGATAATTGTGAAGGAAATAGTCAAAAATAAATTTCTTGCAAGCAAGGAGTATTACGGATTCAGTTGAGGCAAAATAACAAATGATGGAAAAAGGTGTGGAAATAACGACTACATACTAAGGCAGTTAGAGAAAGTACAGTGAATGGGAATCATGGGCTACAGTTATTTGGACCTGAAGTTATAAAAGGAAGAGCATCTACAAAGAAGGGGACTGATAATCAATCACTCAACAACAATCTACAAATTACTCAAATTTAGTCAAGTCTCCAACAATTTTCGTTTAGCATTAGTCTTGTTTTAGCTATAGTTTCAATTATTCTAGCACATTGTAGTCTGTCAACTTTATTTTGATTAAAATCAGTTCCTTTTATCTTCTCAAGATTGTCTATTTTCTAGTTCAATTTTCATTCATCGTCAACATTTTCAATTTTTCTAGCAATCGAATTTAGGTGTTTAATCAAGGAAACATAGGGATCTACAATCATTTGATTAGAAGTCAAAGCACACTTTTTGATTCTAGTTTGGAAACACCGTAATTTCCTAGCACGCCCAATGGAACATGTTTGATCGCTACCATTCATAGAAACTAGAAGTAAAAAATCTAAAGAGTCTCAAGGCTCAGAATCTATTACTCCAACAAGAGGGCTTGAAGGAAGAGTTCCGCTCATTGTGGAACAAATTGAAAATTTGACACTTTCTCACCAGGCTGGAGAGGAAGAGGAAAGAAATAAGAGTCCATCTGGACTAGGTAATAGCTCACCAACTAACATTTCTAACTTGTCTAATGTGTTCAAGTCTTTGGTAGAGGAAATGGTTCAAAAGTACGAAGCTAGTATAGTCGAACATTTGAAGTAGATGACTGAACAAACAAAGAGCCAAACTAGGGCCATTGTTGAAGAGATGACTTAATATTTTGTCTCTAGAAGAAAAGAGAGCCAAAGCAATAGGTGATGGTTCCTAAACATGACCTTGTCTATATACCTGCTAAACTACCAATTAGTGAGCTCAAGAGGCAGTGCTCTGGAAATAACAGCAAGCAGGTGACTTAAACTGCCCACAAGTTCAGAATGAGGCAAGGTACACTCTTCCTCACCTTAGGGAGGAAAGGACTCTAGGCCTTAGTGCTGGAATCCAAACCAATGCTAGGGCTACTGCTCACAAATTTTTTGCCAACATAGAGAATCAATGCCTATTGTTGGAGGCTCAGGAGGTAGCTCCTATGTACCTTATGGGCCAAGTATGGTTAAGGAAAATCCACATTTGACTTTTATGCAAACCTATGCACCAACACCTGTATCAGTAGTTCCAGTGGTAGCACTAGTGGATTTAGAGGCAGTAAGAGAGGCAGTGCAAGAATTATATGGGTTTGGCTTCAGACAAATAGGTCATCTTGAGTTTCACAAATCCTATCCAAACATGATTGATAGGGAGAATCCTTACCTAAGGGGATACAGAATACCAGACTTTACACTTTTCTCTGGGGAGGATGGACAATCCACACTAGAACACATTACTAGGTTCACTGTGTAGTGTGGAGAGTTAGCTAACTATGAGAATTTCCCATGCTATAAACTCAGGTTGTTTCCTAACTCCCTAATTGGTACGACTTTTACTTGGTATGCTACTCTCCCTAGGAATTTCATACTAACATGGCAGAAAATGGAGAGACAATTTCACTCACAATTCAATAGAGCTAAACCAAAGGTTTGTATTACAAATTTCTCTAGAGTAACCAAAAAAAGTGGAGAAACAGCAGACCTTTTTATTGTAAGATTTAAGAAGATGAGGAATCGATGCAAGATTTGCCTGAGACAGAATATGTGAAAATGGCCCAGAGAGGTCTTGATATAGAACTGAGAAAGAAGTTCTAAGGGATGGAGTTCAGAGACTTTTATGAGATGGCTGCCAAGGTCTCTGAATAAGAAGAACTCCTTAAGGAGGAAAACCATATAAAGAAGACAGCTCTAGGGACATATTGCCAAGAGGTAATAGCTGAGGTTGTTATAGTTGATTTAATTAACACTAGTTCTTATATATGTCCTATGTTAGTGAAAAAGACTCCAGACCTATGGAAGAAGAATAAAGCCTCAAATAACTAGCCCTAATACACATTTGAAGTCTCTAAGATTGAGGAAATCTTTGATTTCTTAGTCAAAGAGAAATTCATCACTTTTCCTTTAGAATATCAAACACCATCTAAAGAGGAGTGAAGAGGCAAAACATATTGTAAGTACCATAATTCTTGGAATCATAGCACTAATGCTTGTTGGGGTTTCAAAAATGTGATACAAGACAGGATCAATAAAGGAATACTTAAATTCCTTACAAAGAAAGAGGCTATGGGAGTTGATGAGGACCCATTCCCACCTATGGCTTAAATGAACACAACAACATTTGACCTAAGGTCCTTTTTGGATGATAAGAAAAGAAAGGAAAATGAAAGGTTAGCACGCAATCCTAAAATCCATAAAATTTGGATACATAAGGAGTATCTTTCACATAAAGATCCAAAGATCCAAGTGCAGAGAGGAAAGGGTTAGGCCCACTTGAGGCCAATTCCTTAAAAAGATAATGTGAGAAGAAGACATTCACCAATGAAAGAAAGACAACAAATACCTAGAAAGTACTAAGTCTTTAGGAGGTACTCAACCAAAGAAGGAAAAATATTTACTAGAGAAAGGTTTGTAGTTCCACCCTCAATACCAACTGACGAGCAATGGTATAGAATTCAACACAAGAAATTTCCTAAAGGTCCAATAAGAACTCAAAAAAGAAGGCTGTAGAGACAAAAAGCAGCTGATAAAAGGGAGAAAATTGCCACTACTAAGGCAAAACTTGAGAAGAAGACAAATTTCACCAAAGAAGAGCATGGGGAGGGTTTAGAAGTGCCAAGAGCTGAAATTGAAAAAACCAAGTCTTGGAGGAAATCTATAGAGGATACAGAATCAGTGGGAAGTTCAGAGGAACTAGAGCCTGAGCAAAAAACCATTTTGGTAGGTAATGTCCCTATCACTCTCTACTGTAATGTCACTTCACTAACACTTCTAGATATATTTAAGCTAAAAAAGGAGGGTGGCATTAAGAAAGAAAAAGCAGTGAGCAAGGGCTCATCAATGGAAAGAACTATGGAGGTTACTATTCAGACAACCGAGAATGACTGCCCTCAAAGGGTGATCCTAAAGAAACCTTTACTAGAGATGACTAAGCACATAAGACCATTGTATGTGAAAGCCTACCTTAATGGCAGGCTAGTCTCTAAGGTACTGGTGGACAATGGGTCAGCTATCAACGTGATGCCCTTGAGAACACTAAGAGTCTTAGGGAGGATCATTGATGATTTTATCAATACTGAGGTGGCAGTTTTAGCCTTCACTGGTGAGGTAACTAAATCACTTGGGGTATTACCTATAGACATTACTATTGGCAGTAACACATCTCTTTCTGCTTTCTTTGCTATCGATTCTCCTGCTAGTTATAATGTTTTGCTTGGGGGGGCTTGGATTCACACCAATTGGTGTGTTCCATCCTCGTTTCACTAGTTTTTGATGTTTTGGAAAGGAAATGATGTGGAGATTGTATAGGCAGACAAGCAGCCCTTTGTTGCTTTATCAAGCTTTATTCAAGCAGTATATTATGGCGACCAATATGGACCCATCAAGTTCAGAGGAAAAAGGAGGAATGGTTCACTAAAAGCCATGTATATGGAAGGAGGAGTTAAATCTGATAAATTTCCAGAAACCACTATTGTGCCTTTTAGGCTGATTGGGGAACTAGTCATTAAGGAGATCAATGATTAAATACAGCTAAGAAAAGTTGGTAGCAACTGCACCCGTAGTATTCAAGATACAAGTGTGGCAACTGGTAGATAGAGTAGAGAGTGAAGAATTCTATGAAGTTGATGGAGCAGAGGTAATATTTAAGGAGGATCTAAAAGAGGAGCAAGAAGAAATTCAAATCCACGAGCTTGATCCAGCTCCCTTAAAGTTTGAGGAAAATGGATCACAAGTCCATAACCCACTGGAAGAAATAAATCTCAGCACTAGTGAAGAATCGAGAGTTACTTACATAAGTTCTTTACTATCTCTAGGTCTAAAGAAAGAAATAATAGAGGTTTTGTAGGAATATAAAGACTATTTTGCCTGGAGCTATATGGAGATGTCAGGACTTAGCCGAAATCTTTTTGAACACTAGCTCCCTATCAAAAACTAGAATTCCACCCATATCAACAACCAGTAAGAAGAATGTCCAAAGTGGTGGAATTGAAAGTAAAAGAGGAGATAGAAAAACTTTTGAAAGCTAAATTCATCATATTGATAAGGTATGTATAATGGCTGGCTAATGTAGTTCCTGTTGTTAAGAAAAAAGGAAAGTTACATATCTATGTGGATTTTAGGGATTTGAATGCAGCTACTCCTAAGGACATGTATGTGATGCTTATTGTGGATGATGCAACTGTAAGAAATGAGATGCTATCCTTCATACATGATGCCATGATATATGTTATGCTATGTTTATATGATTGCATGGGAAAATCTCAATGTCTATATGTATCATTGAGCTAGAGATAACTTAGAGTGAGATTTTCTCACGCAGGTCAATGAGCTTGTAGATAATAGAAGTTGGTAAAGAGAAGTCTGCTAGAGACCATATCAAGAGAGGATATTTGAGTCCTAGTTTGTGGGTCTATCTATCATGTTTTGTATTTTGTATATTCATACATATATGGGCAGTATTTATGGCTTGTAATATTGTACACATTATGATGTATATGATCTAAGCATGTATGAGGCCTTGAGCCAAAACCTGATATTGATATATATCATGTGAAAAGGAAAAAAAAATATATGTGACCTTTATGATATGAATAGTAATTAACTAGTATAAGAAGCACATATAATGGCATTCTATCTATATAATGGGATTGTTCCTGTTATCAGGTAATATAATAGGCATAGTCTTGTTATATAGGTAGGAGCGTCATAATAGGCAGTTGATAGTAACCTGAAAGACCATTAAGAAAGCAATAAAAATCATGTCCAGATAAACGTTCTAAAATCTGATCAACAAAAGGGAAAGGAAAATAGTCCTTTTTAGTCGCAGCATTATGTTTCCTGTAATCATTGCACATTCTCCATCCTATGGTAGTCCTCAGAGGCACTAACTCACCTTTCTCAATTTTCAAAACTATAATCCCAGATTGCTTAGGCACTACATGAATTAGACTAACCCATTTGCTATCAGATATGAGATATGTTATCCCTTCATCTAATAACTTCTGAACCTCCTTCTTCACAACTTCCTGCATATTAGGATTTAGCCGTCTCTGGGTGTCCCTAATAGGCTTGACATCATCCTCTAATATTATTCTATGCATGCACATTATAGGATTTATGCCTCTAATATTTGAAATTCTCCACCCATTGGCTTTCCTAAATCTGTTTAACTCCCTAATATCTGGTTTCTCTTCACTAGGAGATAGGTCAGAAGCTATTATTATAGGATAACTGTTTCCCTCACCTAAAAAGATGTATTTAAGGGTTAAAGTGAGCTCTTTAAGTTTTACTTTAGGTGGTTCAGGTTCAGTATACTTCCTTCTAGGTGAGAGAGATGTCAAAACCAAGTTGTCTTCAAGTGGTTTAGTTGAGTCTAGGTTTTTATGTGTTTCTTCTAATTCCCTATCCAAAGACTTATCTGTCCCATTTACAATTAAAACAACTTCCACTTTGTTTGGTCCGTCCTATAAGTAAGCATCATACACATATGCATCTAGACAATCTATATACGAGCATTCATCAAAAGATGTGTTAGGAGAAAAAGTCATAGAATCAAAAACTTTAAATTCAATTATCTCTCTTAAGATTGTCATAGTGAGCTGTTCATCTATTACCGTTTTAGTAGTAGCCATGAATGGTCTATTAAGTAAAATGGTCTGCTTTTTCTCCCTCAATGGAGAAGTCTCTATATCTAAAACAATAAAGTCAACAAGTATGATTAACTTACCAATTTGGATTAGCAGATCTTCAACTATACCTTTAGGATATTTCATTAACATGTCTACAAGCTGGAGACACATGGTAGTAAGCTTTAATTCGCCCAATCCTAGCTGAGCAAATATCGAGTATGGCATCAAGTTGATGCTTGCACCTAAATCAAGCATGGCCTTGGCTACCTTTCTATCTCTCATAGTTATCTCTATAATGAAAATTCCTGGATCTTTCATTTTCTGAGGCAAGTCTTATTGAAGAACCTCACTTTCTATCTCAGACACTATTATCTTCTTATTGTTGCCAAACTGTCGCTTGTTTGAATTCAGCTCCTTCAAAAATTTAGTATAGGCAAGCATATTCTTGACAACATCCAACAATGGTAAATTAATTTGCACTTTAGAAAGCATATTAAAATTTTAATTAAATTGTTTATCCCATTTGCTTTCTTTCAATCGATTAGAAAAAAGGAATAGGTGGCTTGTATGATTCTTTAGCCTTATGAAATTCTAGTCCACTGAAAGCTTTTTGTCTCCTTTCCTTCTCATTATCATTGTTCTCCTACTTATTTGTTTTCCGTTCTTTATGATCCTCCAGCTTTTCCTTCTTATTTCCATAATCATCTTCACCTAAACAAGGAAAATTACATAAATCATTATCTAAATTAGCCTCATTCTTATAAATCTTACCATTTCGAAGAACTATAATTGCTTTGGTTTGCTCGGGTTGAATTAGGAGTTTTCCTTTCCTATTTTCCTAAACTGCTTCAGCTATTTATCCTATATGAATTTCCAACCTCTTCAAGGATGCCTCGATAGAGTCTACCCTTTTTTCTGTTTTTTCATTTTTATCCTGAGAAGCAACTATTAAGCTCTGAAGGGTTTCTTCTAATGAAGGCTTCCTTAGTGCATTTAAGGGTCCAGGTTAGTTTTTAGTATGGCATGTGGGCTTATTCCTTTGATGGTTTGGATTTGTATGCTCATATTGAGGGGGGTTGGAGTTCCGATACACCTAAGGTGGGTTCTATTCATTGTTTCTCCAAGAAATATTTGGGTGATTCCTCTAGCCTGGGTTATGTGTTGGAAAATGGATTAATTTACTGCCTAGGCTAGAAAGAGTTCATAGTGTTAGCTTGCTCCAGATCATTTCATGTCTAAGAATCAAAAGTAGAGTAAGCATTAGCCCTACGTACATAATTATTGCAATTACAACATACCTCATTCGTGCGTGCATTCTTATCGTTCACTAGCATTCTGACTTGCTTAGTTAGCTTGGCTATCTAAGAAGTCGGTTCAGTTCCACTAGAAACTTCATTCATTGCAACCTTGCTCTCTCTCACACTCTTTTATTGGAAATTGGCTCCCAACATTTCATAGATATCAAACACTTCATCAGCTGTCTTTTCCCACATTGCATCTCCAATAACATTATCTACCATGCACTGATACTACTGGATCAATCCATTCTAGAAGGCCTGATTCATTACTGGCAATGAATATCCATGGTGGAGACACTAAAGTAGCAGCATCTTGAACCTATCCCAACCATCATGGAAAGTTTCAAATCCTTCTAATAAAAGTTTTGGATCTTGGCCCTTAATTGATGGGAATAAAATTTAGCCATAAATTTGTGATACACTTCCTCCCAATATCGCAAGGAGTTGGGTGGTAGAATCATTAACCATGTCTATTAGAGATGTGCCCAAAAAGGCAGTTGCCTTAAGCACTTAGTGTACACATTCATAAAGGCATTCTTTCATTATATTAGTATTCATTTGCATATGAATTGATATAGATCTTAAACTGATTAATGAAAGTCCATGATATGAAACATAGCATGAAGGAAATCATGATGGG
>CATIWF010049717.1:0-28443 GCA_949630135.1 Balakata baccata
TTATTTTAAAACAAAATCAATAATTATTTTGTATATTTTTTTTATTTTCAGATTCTATTTGTCTCGAATTAGTATTTTCTGATGCGTTTTGTTTTGATTATTTTGTTACGTTTTGAGTTTCTTTAAAAATGATTCAATAAATTCATACCTATAAAATCAAAACACAAAAAATATTCATTAAATTAAGTACACAAACATAAAAATAAACTTGTATTAATATAAAAAATAAATATTTATTAATAAACTAATTAACATTTTTCAATAAACTAATAAACTCTTAATTCCTTTATTATGAACTTTTTTAGTTTATTCGTAATAAACTTTTTCATTAAACTAATGAATATTTACTGTATTTGTAATAAATTGATGAATATTTTTTAAAAAACTAATGAATCTCTAGTTCATTTGTAATGAATGTTTTCAGTTTATTTGCGATAAACTTTCTAAATAAACTAATGAAACTTTATTTTATTCGTAATAAACCTTTTTAATAATGTAATGAATATTTTTTCAATAAATTAATGAATCTTTTTTCAGTTTATTTGTAACGAACTTTTTCGATA
This sequence comes from Balakata baccata, assembly GCA_949630135.1. Lineage (NCBI taxonomy): Eukaryota > Viridiplantae > Streptophyta > Magnoliopsida > Malpighiales > Euphorbiaceae > Balakata > Balakata baccata. The sequence goes on from CATIWF010049717.1 coordinate 564, forward strand.
AATTAAAGAATATTTACTTTATTTGTAATGAACATTTTTTAACGAAATAATGAACATTTTCAATAAACTAATGAACTTTTATTTAATGACAAATGATAAATATTTATAAAAATGTTACTGTGTGATTGATAGATATGTAAATTTGATTTATTTTCAAAATTGTCATCGTCTTCTACACATGTAATGAATTTGGTTTATAATACTATATAGACTAGGATCCCGCATATAACAATTGGCCTACCATTGATGGGCCGTTGCGTGAGAAGTGTCTCAACATGGGCCCATTGACTGTAACATAGGATCTGTTGTCTATTGATAGCCCACCCTTCATCAATAACATACGCAATGACGTTATTACCCTTCATAGACTCGCTCACACACACTCATCCCTCAATGGCATAATTGCAAATTGCTTCAAAATCCAGGCTCATTTTATAACGAAATCAAAATTCAAAATATCAAAATTTGAGCGGGCAATTAATCATGGTTAACTATTAGTTCGGCCAACCTGGATTAGCCAATAATTCGTTAGTTATTTCTTAAAACCAGGGTTAGTTAACCCTCAATTACAGAAACCATTAACCCCACATTTCAGTCTCTTCTTCCCGCTTCTCCTATATAAACCCCGATAACCAAGCCGTAGATCTCACCACTCGGAGGCGTCTTGATAAACGCCGCTTTTAGTATTTAGCTTTGAAATTCTCCGTCTTTAATCTAATCTGAGTTTAGGTTTCTTTGAATCAGAGGAAAATGAGAGAGTGCATTTCGGTTCACATTGGTCAGGCCGGTATTCAGGTCGGAAATTCATGCTGGGAACTTTACTGCCTCGAGCATGGCATTCAGGTTTCTTTTCTCTTTCTATGTCAATTTGTTTTGTTTCTGCAGATTTTGGATGTAGCTTGTTATTCCTTTAATGTTTGACCTAAGAAATTTTTGTTGGATGGTGAACTCGATCTGTGATTTTGAAACTTATTTGCATATTAGATTTGGCTATTTCCTTTATTGTCTTTGTTTGGATCAACTTTTTTATTTTTTTAATTTAAACGATTTCAAGCGATGTAGGATTTGATGAGACAGAAAAAGATTTTGTTTGAATCAATACGAATTATTGAGTGATAAGGAAATGATCTTATTTGATTTATTCCTTTGACGTTTGATCTGAGATGTTTTGTTGGATAGTGAACTCGATCTGTGTTTTCGAAACCTAAATGCATTATCAGATTGGCTATTTGCCTAATTTCCTTTCTTTTTTTGAAGCGATTCTTAGTTTAATAAATGATTTCAACGATTCAGGATTTATATGCGCGCGCGCGTGTGAGAGAGAGAGAGAGAGAATTAGAGTAATTATTGCGTGATAATTAAATGACTTATTTGATTGCTGTTTTTTCTGTGTAGTTTATGGTTGGAGTTCGAGAAATTTGTGCCTGTCCTTATTGTTTTATTGGTTGTTATATGAAGTTGCATGATTCTGCTTCATTTTGTTTGAGTCCTGCTTGTACTGATTTTGAACGTATCGCTTGAGTTACCATGGCTTGAATTTCGAAAGCTTTATAGTTTATTAGCATTTAGTTAGTGTTAGCCTTTTCAGAATTTTCTGACTTCAGCTAATTTCATTCCCGTCGCCTTTTTATAGCATTTTCGGTTTCCTTTTGAAACTTAATCTAATTTTAAATGGCTACAATTGTCTCTTTCAGCCTGATGGCAAGATGCCAAGTGACAAGACTGTCGGTGGAGGGGATGATGCTTTTAACACCTTTTTCAGCGAAACTGGAGCAGGGAAGCATGTCCCTCGTGCTGTGTTTGTTGATCTTGAGCCTACTGTAATTGATGAAGTAAGGACTGGAACGTTCCGCCAGCTTTTCCATCCTGAGCAACTCATCAGTGGCAAGGAAGATGCTGCCAACAACTTTGCCCGTGGCCATTATACCAGTAATTATTCATACCATTCTTTGCTATCTAAATTGCTTCGGAAATTTATTTAGGGCATTTGCTTATAGTTATATTCCGTTCTCTGTCAGTTGGGAAGGAGATTGTTGATCTCTGCCTAGATCGTATCAGAAAGCTTGCTGACAATTGCACTGGCCTCCAAGGATTCTTGGTGTTCAATGCTGTTGGAGGCGGTACTGGCTCTGGTCTTGGGTCGCTTCTCTTGGAGCGCCTCTCTGTTGACTATGGCAAAAAGTCAAAGCTTGGTTTCACTGTTTATCCCTCTCCTCAGGTTTCCACATCTGTTGTAGAGCCATATAACAGTGTCCTTTCAACTCACTCTCTTCTTGAGCACACAGATGTTGCCGTCCTCCTTGACAATGAGGCCATCTATGATATCTGCAGGCGCTCCCTTGATATTGAGCGTCCAACTTACACCAATCTCAACCGCCTTGTTTCTCAGGTAAAATTCTTCTCATCATAAGAAATACATTCCATATTATAGTCAAGGAATTCATTTCACAATCTTTAGGCTTAATCGGATGCTCGTTGTTTATGTGGAATCTGTGGCTTGAATGTTTCAGGTGATCTCATCCCTCACTGCCTCCCTGAGGTTTGATGGAGCTCTTAATGTGGATGTCACTGAATTCCAGACCAACCTGGTTCCCTATCCCAGGATTCATTTCATGCTTTCCTCTTATGCCCCTGTCATCTCAGCAGAAAAGGCATATCATGAGCAACTTTCAGTGGCCGAAATCACCAATAGTGCTTTTGAGCCTTCATCCATGATGGCCAAGTGTGACCCACGCCACGGTAAGTACATGGCTTGCTGCCTGATGTACCGAGGCGATGTTGTGCCCAAGGATGTGAATGCAGCTGTGGCTACTATCAAAACTAAGCGCACAATCCAGTTTGTTGATTGGTGTCCTACTGGATTCAAGTGCGGCATTAACTACCAGCCACCGACTGTTGTTCCAGGTGGGGACCTAGCCAAGGTGCAGAGAGCTGTGTGCATGATCTCCAATTCCACAAGTGTTGCGGAGGTCTTCTCCCGCATTGACCACAAGTTTGATCTCATGTATGCAAAGCGTGCCTTTGTGCATTGGTATGTTGGTGAGGGTATGGAAGAAGGAGAATTTTCAGAGGCCCGTGAGGATCTTGCTGCCCTTGAGAAGGATTATGAGGAGGTTGGTGCTGAATCTGGTGAAGGGGAGGAAGGTGAGGAAGGGGAGGAATATTGATTGAAGGATATGCACGAAACCAATTTGTGTTTACTATGGTTGTGGCTGTTGGCTTTTTGTATGGAATATAGGTACTGAATATTTTGCTGAAAACAGTTATTTTGAGAACATTTGCTACAAAATAAAATGAAGGTTGTTGGCCTTCGCAGTTTCATTGTTATTTCTGCAGTCGCACTTTCTTTTTCCTTGAAGAAAAGTACTGCTTATTTTACTAGATACTTGAAGGTTGACTATGGAGTTGAACGAAAATCTTTCATAAACATTTCTTCTATTCGGGAAAAGGAAAATTTTGACAGATAAATACCGATGAATCTTGAGAAATCCTAATCCCTCCCAAACAATAGTATCACAATTTTGGAAAGAAAAATAAATGAATCCATTAACTTGCACTCCTCAACCAGAGATTACAATGGATTCCCTTATTATTGATGTGCAATGCAAGGAAGAAAAGTGATTGCATTGCTCCCAAAGGAAATACAATATTGACAAATAAATATTTCAAGCATTTGATAAAAGGAAAAAAAAAAAAAACGAAGATATTTTAGAGAGAATATGCAATGCAAGATATGGATGTGGTTTCCCTACTTCAGCAGCGTCCCAGCTTTTGGACAAGGTGATTTTCTATTTCCATTCTCTTCTTCATCAATAATGCATATTTGGAAACCAATTCTGGATTGCCAGCACTTGCTGAGAGCTTGCACCTCAGAGCTGACTTGTCCAACTTGTCCTTGTACAAGCTTGCAATTGGCACAAAACTTCCCTTTGTATTGCACAGCCAACCATGAGCAGCCCTCAACGCAGCTCCTAAGGACGCAGAATCTGCAAAGAATACAACATTAGGAGAGGATTTTGGTGCAGCAAAAAGAAATTCAAAGAATTTTACAAAAAAATAAATAACAATTGATTCATTTTGACTTCAAAGCCTTTACTCTGCTCCTGGATTTCTATTCAAACTGGATATTGAGAACACAATAAAATCCGGAAAATTTTTCCAGCACTACACTACAACTGCGTACCAGGTCTTTGAACTGTATAAACATCACAACCAAATATGGAGGTTACTGATTTCAAAATGCTATGATTTGCTGATGCTCCTCCAGTAGCTATTATTCGTTTTGGAGGGGTGGGCATGCCAAATCGTTCAGCATGAGCTCGCATTGAGAGGAACTGACCCTCAATCAATGCCCTGACCTGTAAATTGAATTGCCTTTAAGAAAGTCTTGCAGTACAGAATCCACGTATGTGAACATAGATGAAAAGTATCAACCTCAGAAGCAGGGTCAAATTCCTGCACTTCTTGTTCATTCGATCCCTCCAGACTATCAGCCGTGAAATTTTGAAGTTTATAACGATGGATACCAACTGGTAGCACAAGTAGTTGTATTCAGACGAAAAATTAACATTAGGATGCTGATATCAAATGGCTGTAGCTAATTTCTTTAGTGACTTAAATATGCATGGGAGGTTCCAGAATAATTTCTGTGCTATTGGTATAGAACTTGTGTACATAAATCCCTAAATCATGAGTGTTTATGCCATATACGTATACATTTGCAAAGAAATTATGGCAAAAAAAGTAGAAGCTTAAGTTCACGCAGTCAATGCAATGCTAACACCTTACCTAATTAATAATTATTAGCTATGGAGAAAGAAATGGACCAAATATAAAAGGAAAAAAAATCCAAGAACTGACCTGGAAGAGGAGGAAGAATTTCATGGTCCTTGTAGTAGAAGCCAATATTTCCATCTGTTGCAGACTAACATAAGGAAAGAGAACAGAAACAAATCGTATCAAGGAAAAGTAAATTATTTAGTATATATGCAAACCATTAAGGGGTGGTGTTTGCTCCAGAAACTTGTTGAAGACTTCCCAAGATTTCTCAGCACAGCGATTACGAACATCTAATTTAAGAATGTTATCAGACTAAGGAGCTAACAGAAGCCATTGGTGGAAAGAATCGGAAAAATTAGTACCTTCACGAGTCAGAGACCCATTTTTGTAGCATAACATCACCATGTAACCTTCTGTATCCACAGGATTAGGTAAAACATGCCCTTCCAATCTAGGTTGGGGATCAGTAGCAATCCCAAAAACCTATATGACAAGTTTGTGAAGATTAATAATCAAAAAGCTTGTAGAATCTAATGACATGTTTTATAGTACTCTTTTCTTAAAAGGAAATATCAAAGTCAGAAATTTGATGAACCCATCAAAGCACTAAAAAAGCATGGAGAGTGCCCGATCAATATGAACAATGCTGGACATAAATTGTATGCTTCATGATATATCTCATGCAAGATACTAGAGAAGCAAAGCTAGAATCAGGAGCTTCAAGGACAGATGATTGACAACTTGCAATTTCAATTTCAGTTAGCTTGCTTTCATGAATGCTTAGGTATTCAGTTAATTTTGGTACAAATTCCATCTCCATTTTTCAAGAAAGAGAAGCATTTGCTAAAATCCACGGCAATATAGCAGAAAAAAGGAGCAACTCAAAACCTGAAAAGTTGATTATGTTGCCTAAATAGACAAAAGAGTGTAAAGCAATAAAGGTCCTTATTTGATTCTAAAATAAAGACAAGAACAACATGAGTTGTGCTCAGCGAGGTTAGACAAAACAACAAGAGTAAATAAATTAGGTTTGTTAAACTGGCCATGGTCTAAAATGTAGAACTTAAATCGTGGGATTGTAATTTAACTTACTGTATCACTAGTGCCAAGGCTTATTGCTAGATCACCTGGGATGCTAAGGGTTAAACCTGCATTCAAAAAGAAAAACAAACAATATTCAATAAGACAAATAAAAAGTTAGTATCATCTTCAAAATACCAAAAATATGATATGTTGACTAAAGCTACAAATTTATAATCAATAGCTATTAGTTATTCAAAATGAAAACATTGCAACTGCATTATGCAACTCTTGATTTTGGATTTAGGTACATAAAGAAAAGGGCATCTCTCCAGTACATACTTTGAACAAGTTCATCAAAAAGTTATTCATATATTAAACCAATTAAGCAGTTCTGTAATTAGAAGGGAACAGGGAAATGCATGGGGGCACCATTGATAATTATTTACCTGCTAAACTATTGGGATTATCTCCGGTCCACTGAACCACCAAGCAATTTTTATTAAATTTGTACCTGCATGGAGATGGATGAAGTTTTCAAGGTGCCAATTTACAAGAGCCAAATAATCAGAAAGCACGCAAGGAAAGAACATAGGAGACAGACTAAGCATGCAGCCTAATAGTTCATTAACTAGTTAGAGAATAGCCATAGGCTTTTTGATCACAGATTCATATCTGCATATAAATGCACAACCATGCACATATCTAACACATAACATATTGCAAGCATGCATGGACGACAATGAAATGATAGCATCACTTAATTATGTCCCAACCCAATTATGATCGTTAAAACAGTTAATAAGTTCAAAAACAAGTCCAGCTATGGTGCGGAAGCAATCAACTGATCAGATACACAAGTTTCTCAAGGTCATTTAGCATATGCTTGCTAAATTTTTTGCCTTCATTAATATGCATTTCCTTGATTTCACTGTCTATGGCAGTTTATAGACACCCAATTTATAATATCCTGAAAAACATGAGGCAAAGAAATAATATATAAGAAGTATTCTGCTAACCTCTCTACAAAATAGGGAGCAATATGACCAGCAACATCATAGGCAGGGGCCAATTTTCCAACTTTTTCCTCTAAACCTGGAGCCGTGGCCTACAAATGACATTACAAATCAAAAGGATATAATAATCTTTCTAATATGAAAGGATCAAATTTAGAAATCGTAATGCATAACTTACAGAAGACAGACCTCTAAGGCTATTTTAGACCAAGCTCTCTGCTTTATATCCATTAAATTCATCCCAGAACCATCAGTATGATCAATACAAGCATATGCTCCAATAAAAAGAGAAGCCATAAATGAGCTAACAAGGGAAATCCTCTCAGTATCATTATAAGCTTCTGGCTGTGTCTGAAATATCTTTCTAATTTGTGGACCTGTAAATCTTTCATACGCTCGTGACCCAGTAAGTTTTGATAACTCCAAAGCTCCACCAACGGCCTTTTCAATCTCTCTACATTGTAGAGTGGTGCTACTGTCCATCCATATTGGTGATTCTTTGATGGAAAAAGCATTGCCAAGCTCATCTACCAGTCGTTTGTTGGGATCCAAAGATGATAATGTCGCAGAACTGCCTTTCTTCCAATATACACTACCATGTTGCTGTCCACTGCCAGAAAGAGCTGCAATTTTCCCAAAATAAAAACCGGATTTCAAAAGCTTCTGAAGAACCAGATCAAGAGCTTCAACCCACATCAAGGCGGGTGAAACAATTTTGCCAGTGTCAGATGGGTCCCTGTAGACTCCGTCTTTAGTCTTGTAATGGGGCAAATCGGAATCAAAGTGAACAAGCTCTGATTTAACAATGTTGAGATTCGAGTCCAGAACAGTAGCCTTCAAGGACCTTAAAAGCAAACAGATTTTACACAATTTCAGAATTATCCATACAGTTATCAACAAACAATAAACTATCATTATACTGGAGAAGGAAGCTAAAAAGGATTAAACTGCAAGGCAATCACAACAATTTTTTAAGTCCACTGACATTAAAAATTCAGAATTTAGAGTAATAGGCAAGAACCCATCAACGATCGATGAATAAAAGTTCGATTGAGCTATCTGGGTTTCTTTAATTTGGTGCCCAGAAGAAACAGTAAGAGACTTACTGTGTAGAGCTGTCGAATCCAAGAAACAGGGAGTCTTGAGGGAGAGAGAAATTATCCATCATCAAAGGCACCAAATTTGCAAACGAATTTGTTTAAACAAGAGAACTGACAGAAGAGGGTTGGGGAATGCTTAATAGTGAGAAGCGAATCGATTAATATACCAAGTACATCAGTAATTCGAGTAAAAAAAAGGATAGGCAAGCCTAGCATGGAGTTCTGGATAAGGACAGCAAATTTGTTTGGATTGGATAATCACTGATTAAGCGCTTTATAATTATAATGCAGAAGTTTATCCACCGGTAGAAATTGGATATCAATAATCATAATGGTGTGGTGTCCGTCTAGTCAAGTCAACATGTTACAGAAACCTAGTAACATTTAAAAAAAAAAACACCCTAGTAACCTATTCCGGGTCGACGTGCCGTTACAACTAAACTAACAGCAAATTTGTTGGTATCGAATTCCCAACGATATTACAATTATTATTACATTTACTGTTTTAAAATGGAACTAAATACTTTTTTTTGCTTTAGTCCTTTTATACTTAATGATAAATATAACAAACGTTAAAATGACAGATTAATTGGACAATTTAAATAATTATTCACCAAAATGATAGCTAACATCCATCTGATTTAAAAAAACTACCATCAGTTTTTTACAATTTTAGAATATTCAGGAGTTAAAATTCTAATCAAATTCTTTACAGTAAACAAGAAAAAATTAGTAAATCGTCTGACATTTCTGAGCAAGAACAATAGAAGAGCATTTACACAATTAAAAAAGAACATAAATATTCTTGAATTATATGTCCCAAGAATAAAAGGATCGAAGGTAAACTGGGAAAGGGAAGGTTTCTCAGTCATCACTAATCCTCTGTTCAATTTCTTGTGCTATTAAAAGTCAGGAAGAATATTTGACCAACTCAAAATGACGTATAATAAAGTTGGAATGCACACAACAAAGTTTAAACTAAACTATGTTGTCGCATACATAATTTGTACATGACACAATTCCATTTCTTTGGCCTGTTACAAGAGCAAAACCCTCTATTTGTGAGACAGTGTATCCTTCTCTCATAATATAAGCATTATGTACAATCCCAATAATAAATAATTACATACAATTTGAGATAAATATGGGAATTTACCCAACCTAGAGAGCTGATTTTGCCATTGAAACGTCTAATGCTTGAAACTGAGCCCTGATCAACCCCTAGAATTAGAATTATCTACAAATATGGTCTGACTGGCTTGTATCAGCGACAGGATTCACATAAGATATCAGCGACTAGCTTCAAGTCAATAATTCTCCGCGGCCACCATCTGGCATTAAAAAAAAAAAAAAAGTGCCTACCATTTTGGTAGTACATCCCTAATCTGATATCCTGCGTTGCTGAACCCCTTTGCCAAGAAATCAAGGATGAGCCGCCAGCCAATACTGTCTAATGATGGCGAAGATCGATGCTAATTTTGCTCATCAACGAAATAGTTCTGGAAAAGACCACAGAATGAATCTTGCAAAAATATCGGTCTCTAAGAACTCAATATGAGCAGTCCTCCCAATGATTGTGTTAAAATTCTTGCCATAAGAGGAGGTATCAAAGCTGACATTACAGCGCATGAACACACGTTCCTCTGAGGTTGGGGCCCGTATCTGATCCAAGCAATTATTCAGCATCTCCAGGAATACTCTGCCCTTTTTTGAGTAATCTAAGGCAGCAGATCGGCTTAATTCAATTCTAGCTGAGTGATATGGCACATAACCATCCTGTAAGAATGCAAATTTCCTAGTGAGCATATACTTAGATGAAATACCTTCACAAATTCCTGTTTGTTTTGTCATTATCCTACATAAAGGAATATAGCACATGAAACCTGCAAATTGCCCTAACTTGAGCTACGCAGTTATTACAGTTGAAAATTGCTAGCAAACACTATAAATTACTCTGTAAGCACTTTCTAAGAATTTCAACAAGAAAAATTGTTTGCCAATATAGCAGAATAGGGAATACCTGAGGGGAAGAAATCAGTATTATATTCCTGAAATGCTCTAGCGTCTTCTCCTGAAACAAAGAACAAATCAAGACGTTTTAGAATTTCAGCAAGGAACTTTGTCGAATATACAAAATTTAAATTTTTGTCCCGAAGAGTACAATCAGCAAATTTCTTTCAGCAAAAGGAAAAGGTATATCAAGCCATGGTTTCATGATTCAGGCACGGACAAACACCTTCCTTTGCTTCTCTCTCTTGTGAAAAAAAGAAAAAAACAAAAGCAAGAGAAACCCATCCTAGAAAAGATGGAAAAGAAAAAAATCAAAATCAGTACCTCGCAAAGTCTGTAGAAGAAAGTATTTTTTAAATTTGGTTCATCTGTTAAGGTGAGCTGATGAATGCACTGAGTTCCCTTGAACTTTTTCATAAACCACATCCCAGAATTAAATAAAGAGTTTGAACTGTAAAGATACCCCAACTGTGGACCAGATACAGAAACATATGTATATAGGTGTTTTCGTAATGGTTCCATGATGCTCTCTGCGGCAACATAATAATGTTTGTGTCAAATTAGTGACATAGAAACATATGACATTCTAATGTAATTAATATGTACCTGCTAATGCTGATCTTATTATGACATTTCCAATAGAATGCCCAACAAAGCTAAGCTTGATACCTTTTACACTGCCAGATCTTGAAAATTTGTCAAATTTCCTGTTAATAAAAGAGATCACCTCCTCCGCCAGCCTTAGTCCCATTTCTCTAAAGTTTCCTGATGTTTTGTCTTCATTTGCCTCCGACATGAGAACTTCTGCCACGGGGTCTATCAAAAGCCATTGATTTCGAACAAGTCTTAAATCCAAATGATGTCCCTAATTTGTTAAAGTTGCAAGCAAAATTAACCTATTGCTTTAAGATTGTAATACAATCTTTCAAACAAAGAAGAAACAGAAACTGCACAAGATAGTCCCAAAAAGTAAGGCATATAAAAAAATACATTACTAATGTAAAACATAAATTAGACAAGATAACAATTTATAGCCCTAAAAAAAAATCATAATTTTGATTCCCAGAACATTTCAAATCAGTTCAATATAAGACGTCTAAAGCCTGCTTTCCTAAAACTAGAAATGGCAATGCAGTAGTACGAGGCAACAAACTGGTTCTTATCCTGTCCTTTGCATCTCTAACTGGAAGAGCAATTCCCTCATCCTCACCCCCAAAATATTTATAGTATATTTTCATTTTTGCTCTATACATATTTTTGCTGCTTAAGTATATTCCTAGGCTAATTAATACAAAAATTCATGTTACATTGGCTGCCTGCCCTCAACCCAGGAGCAACGAAATGGAGATTTTCGGCATCATGGGGGCAGAGCCCACGGGAAACAGGGACTCCCTGTCTCATTATAATTCCATCCTAAAACAGACTCTAAACAGTCAAATTTATTATCACGCAGCCAAGAAAATATGGTAGTGAATCATAATAAAATCAAGCCCTCCCAAATCAATTCTCAAGATCTAGACACGAAAAAGTTAAATGTCATAGTTTGAAGACATTGTTCAGGGAAGAGGTAAATTGAATAACTATAATTAATTATAAAGTGTAAACCTCAAAAATGTGTGAATGAAAATGTTATCATTAAAACTGTCAAGTGACTTAAAAAAAAAAACATAGTAAGCTTTAAATTCAAGTTTGCTCCAGCTAGAATTCAGTTGAGTAATCCAAAGTTTATTTGGATGCTTCCATAAAAAGTAATGCAGCTTACCGTACCAAGAGAAACTATTTGATCCATCCAACAAAACAAAAAATTTCAGGTTCATCCCAATTATCATCTTCATCACGCCAACATCAGAACTTCCAGTTAGAAGACAATGATTCACATTTTCTAAATAAATTAGATGAGCTCATAGGAACAAGTCAAAAATATCCAATGGGGATATATTCAATACATTCATAAATTAAAAAGAAAAGAACTCCATGGAGAAATAATAAGAATCAAATTTAATTAAAAAATCATGAAGAACTTTCCTCTAATTTGTTAAGTTTAAAATTAAGGCACATTTTTTACAAGGTCAATTAAAGTAGAAATCATTGTGCACCAAAGACAGATACAGCGGAGTTTAGTTGTGCTAGTAACTCAGCCCTCCAACTGGAAGGGGGAGACAAAGGTAGAAAAAAAAACAGGAATAAAAGTGGAAAAAAAAAAAAAAAAAACGGGAATAAAACTGGAAAAAAATAAATAAATAGAACCTGTAAGAGCAAGACTTGCCTGAAACCCATGCACAAAGACAACAATTTTTAACTCTCGAACTTTTTTTCGTGTATAACCATGAGGACACTTCTTTAGAGCTTCAGTGCCAGGTCCAGCGAGCAAGCAAGGTGAATCTGTCAATGTCAAGTCTCTAAGGTAAGAATTTTCACTAAATGTTCGCCGTGGTGAATTAATGACTCTCTCCACAAAGATAATTGGAATTCGCAAAGGCTCTCCAAATATATACATGTCTTGAATTGATCGAGTATTAATCTGCAAGGAAACAAAACCTGCTCTGAAGAATTCGAGAATAGAAGGAAGATAGAATCAGTTATTTGAAATTAGTAATTCACCCTCATTTGGGCAATACTTCGCCGGTGTAGCTCAGCACGTGTAGCTGCATGGTGGACAGGCTGTATTAAACACAAAAGAAAATTAAAAACTGCAGACCAAGGAAAAAATAATTCTATCGATGAAAACCCAAACCAGACCAAAATTATATGCACAACAAGAAGAAGCACATTAAATAATGGTGTATACTTCGTCGGCTAACTTCCAAAAACTTGTAACTCTTCTATCAACTAGGTGGTGGGAGGAATCATGATTTCCACTACTTATATAATGATGAGGCATATCGACCTTAGAATGCACCATCCATATTGACCACTCAGCTATGCGATCCTGAGCCCATGCATCACGCAGATATTCCAGGATCTTTGTGTTGTTTTTCCTGGAATGAAATAAAGAGGCCAGTTGTTGAACACAGTGAAAGATAAATTAAGCATTTCAAGTGTCAGCAGCATTAAAACTCCTTGTTTTATTAACTGCTGACAAGAATGCATATCTCATTCCAGTCCACTTTAATGGCTGTCCAAGTAGGTTTTACTTCAAGTTCATGGTGAAACGTTACAGTCAACCAAGTACATCGGAAAATGTGAATGTGTAAAACAAGACCAAAAGATCAGATAATTTATATATTGTTAGAGTGGCTAAGATTTTGCTTTTAGGCAATATGATGAATAGTAGTGCTTGTTTTAAGGAAAAGCTTAGAGTAGTTGTCAACCAAAAAGCCACCCTTTCCCTATAAAATGAGGCTGCTGTAACAAGTAAAAATGTGAGTTGAGAGGAGAATTATATATGATTTACGCAGAAAATTAAGATGAAGATGAAGAAGAAATTATGTTTGCTTTGTATTTCCTTTCTTTTGGTCTCTGTTTTTGAGTTTATATTCATGTTGCTTGTTTTCTTTTGTTCACTCCTCTCCAAACTCCAACATATATGATCAAACAACTATAAAGTGAAAGCATTAAATGCAGCCCAGAATGAGAAGCTTGAAACAGTTACAGCAAGCTAAAATTCATGTTGGAATAAAGAAATCCGTCAAAAAGCAAAACACATATAGCCATTAAACTATTTTACAAGCCAGGCTTAAATTGCATCATAAAGTGATTGTAATTACTGATAGTTTATGTGCAATGTTATATAGAGAATCACCACGTTACATTTATTGACTGGGTAACTAGAGCCGTGAGACTATTGAGCTAAACAGTAGATGAGAAACAGAATGAAAGACTACGAGCAGTGACAGTAGAAAGAAGAAAGAGATATTGGAGCCACAGCAACCCTTTTTCTTTAGATTTTACTTTGATGTAAATAACCTGGCTCACTTTTTAATTTTATGCAACAAATAAATGCTCAGTGATTGTGCTGAACAAGAGCAAGCAAACCTGTGGAACGGCAGAAAAGTGCTCCACAAGTATGATAGTTGAGCACCCAGCAAATTTAAAATTTTCACCAAAGTATCCTTCTGTGAAGTGCGGCACAACTTCCGGAAGTCTGGAGAGCCATTTGCTTTCTGGTTCAGGAAAAGGAAGAAAATACAAATTAAGATTGAAAACCAGAAATACTTAATACTATAATCAAGAATCATTTTGCCATGCAAATAAACCAAGGACCTCAAGATCATTTTGTAGCTTGTCCTGACCTCGCACTTCAATATATCTACCAAGATCTGCTCTCATAATTGAATCAGACATCCTTGTACCATTCATTGTGGATATAAAATCAGTTAAATCAATGACTTGGTCAATGGCTCTGCTAAGGATTTGTAGCTCTTCAATCAAAGTGTCACGGGCAACTATCAATGATTTAACAAGCAGAATCTGGTTCGTACCAACAGATCCTACCGAACCCAATGGCTGATCAATAAAAAATTCATATTTCAATTCAGGAACAAAATATTTGAAGATGGTCACAGGAGCTAGATAATTTAAAAAAAAAAAAAAATTCTCCATTATTAAGACTTGCATGTTTCGGATTGAGGAATGTAAGCATATGTCTAAGTAAGCATCTACCAAGTGGGTAATTTTTCAAACTTCAAAAGCTAGCCTTCTTTACACCAAAGATACTCTAGTAGATCTTTAGTTGATAATGATTAACAAGAGCAATCGTAAAAAAATTGTCATATTCTGGCATGTCATATGCCATCTGATCATTCTTCATTGACATCTATAATTTCTAGATCTATCTTCTAATTTGACCAAATCTGGATTCATCATTCTGAAAATCATAAGTTAATGCGAGCTCTTGGCACTCATGTCCTGGGCTTTTGCTAAATATTAACTAATTTGATACTTAGTAACCACATTACCAACGGAAGAAGAGAATCAAGAAGGTATTCTATGGCATCTGCTCTTTACAAGAAGCAGTTACTAAGTTTCCTTATCATTTTCTAAAAACTGAAATCCAGAAAGCATGACAAGACATCAACAAATCATTGACATAAAATTTGTTGAAAGCAATAAATGGAAGTTAATATAATAAATATATAACTAGAGCTGCATTAACAAGTGCCACAGAAAAAAGGACAAACTCAAGTTAATTGAGTGCAAGTTTCAAATTATATGCAAATTTGTAGGCATGCACACAAAAACAAAATCGCACAAATGAGCTTGCACGTGCTAGAATATTTAGTTGCATCTGCAATTATATATTCATATCAGCATGCACATTTACAAGAACAAGATGCAGTCAATGAAAGAGCAAGATAGATACATATACAGCTCTGAAGAGCAAGATAGACAAAGTGAAGTCAAATAGCCACATGTAAAAGATAAATTTAAGCATACTTGTTTCGACCTATCAATAATTTCACCAGCAACATCTTCAAAACGGTATGAATTACTGCAGTAACAAAACAAAGTAAATGCATTAGGAGTTACAACTAGGTTATCTATTGAGATAGTTGAAAAGTGACAAACCTGGAGATCTGCGAATGAGATCCAGCTTTCAATAGAATGACATGGACACTTGCTTCAACCAGCACAGCATGAAATATATCAAAATGGATAGGGCAGTATGCATGCAATCCCAGAAGAGCTTTAGGAGGAATGCGAAACTCATGGACTGCAACAGAGGTAGCATCCAAACATGATAGCAACTCAAACCTGCACAGAATGAAATAATATAATATCCAAATCTCTGCAGAGTATCAAATAAGAATAAAAGAGAAAACACTGTTGACAGCACATATCAAATGCAAGCTCCTCTCAACTCACCTATTCTCTTTTATGGGAGATTGCATAAGCTCAAATTTCAAAATAATAGCAGATGTGGTTGGAACCTGCAAATCATAGACCAATCAGCAAGATATCATTCTATGATAAAAAAGACTTCACTTGAGATATATATATATATATAAAACCCAAGGAAATTACAAGAAAGGCACCACAGTATGAGTCATCCTCTTAATAATAGAGAAAAGATTAGAAAAATAAGGCCCTCTAATCACAATTGAGTATTCAACAAAATAGCCATTCCTATGCCCAAACGCTTATAGTGAAGCCAATAAAACAATTTTTTCCCACACCTTAGACCTTTTACTCTTCTACTCAAACTGAACACCAAACATAAACCATTTCCTCTCGGCATTGTTTTTCTGCTCATAATTCACTCTAATTTGCCAAAAAGGATAAACAATGAAACAATACATCACACAGACAACCTGAAAGAATGTTATCACACCTCCACTAATAATGTTATGTTCTAGCATATTTAAAATCTTAAACACTGCAGTACCTAACATTATTCTGACATAAACATGAAACAGGAAATGTTAAAAATCATCACGTAGATCAGCAAACGGTTTCCAAGTCAACTACATCGAGACAATTTCAGATAAAAAGAGACTAGCCCTTTAATTAGGACCTTTTCACATTGGAGCTAATAGCTAATGTGGCACTAACCTAGTGAAGAGGAATTTGACTGATAAGATCTAGCTTTGAAATTGAATAGTATCTTAAATAGTGGTATGACCCACTACATATGAATTTTGATTTCACTTGAGCTAGTTTTTTTTCCAAATTTTATGCATCTCTTCTTCTCTTACAAGATGTATAAAGTTAACAAAGGTGTTATATTAAATCAGCAAACAAAGAGACCTAAGTACGTACACACACACACACACATAAATGTGTATTTGGACCGGAAGACTTACCTCATATTCACTAAGAGATAGATCAAATGAGATCATGATGCTTAAGAAAACATCTTGCCTTGCATATTTGATCCAAAAAGGCTGTGTTAAAAAGCTGTTGTCAGTATCATTGATCTTCCATGTCCCACATATATCATCGCTACCCAAATTATGAGCTGGATCACACAAAAGGTGTGGACTTATTATTTTTTCATTCATGTATAATCCATAAATATCAAGCATGAAATAATCACAATAAGAAATTTTCATTTTCGCAAAGCACGTTATTCTTAAATAACAAAGAGAATAAATAAAATATTAAAAACAAGTGTTGTAGCATGCTCATCTTAAATAGTTCTTCCTCCAAGTTCCTGAGGTGCCTCTTTGAAGACATCAGCCAATTCATAATAAAAATCACTTCAGAGAACTATAGATGAAGAAAATTAAAGAGCCAGTTCTCAAATGAAAATGAGACTATTAGAAGTGTGTTGCTAGCCAAAATCAAAACAACTAGGCTGGATATTCTTCTTCAAAAATGTCAAGATTTCAAGATGCTTTCCATTTACTATACTAATACTTCTTTTGCAATAGAATTTCCATTAGTAAAACGATAAATCATATTCATAATATATATATATATATAAGTGGGAATAGGGAAGACAGACAAAATGACTATAAAGTACTTAATACCTCTATTTTATATATGACTCTTAATAATGGATAAATTAGTAATTTGATGAAATTTGAGATAAATATGCACTCCTATAATTCACTATGAATAAAATACCATAATAAGACAAAATAAATTAATAAAAATACAAAAAATATATATATATAAAGACCAAATGCTAATTAATGACGAGTCTAATATCTAATAATTATGTGCAATGCACATTAATGAAAAACTAGTAGTAAGAAGGTTGAGAATTGAAGAGAAAAAGATATAATTTACAAAATTGCATAGCAGTAGCATATTAATTTACCTTCATATTGAACAACCCTAGCAGGAGTTCCCAAAGAAGTATATTCACTGTCTTCCCATCTCATGCTAGCCTTAATTTGATATAATCTAGAAACAAAATAGATAAGGTGATAAAATTTCACCAGCAGAACACTGTATAGGATAGAAGAGAGGAAGGGAATAAATCTTATTCGCAGTTAATGAATAAATTACAAGGAAAAGAGAAAAGTATAGTATACCCTTGTTGAAAAAGGTCAAGGTTGTGAAACCTATGGAAGTAAATGGCGATTTCTTGCACAGTGTCCCACATGGCAATCAGCTTAGTTCTTTGATGTAACTTCGCATTGTCTCTAGCCCAAATTTAGGATTTGTCCCAAAAAACCATCCCAAATACTCTGAAACATGAGATATCCAAAATTCCCAAAACTTACTTTTCTCCTTTTTAAGGCTAAGTATCTAGATCCAACTCAGTCAATATTCAAATATGCTTCTTAAAGCCCCTATTTCTGAACCAGACAAGTTCTATGAAGCTTGTTTGTTGAAAAAGGTGCCCAATAACGATATAATAAACCACAAATCCCATCTCATGTCCTTAAAATTCATCTCCCAAGATTTTACCTCTTTTATCAGACATGACGCTTGACAGCTGCAGAGGAATGTCAAAGTCAAACGTGATGATAAAGCAAAATAAAATCTACGGGAGAACGAAAATATAAAAAGCTAATGTTCGGTAAAGATACATATATCACAAGGTAAATTTCGAGTGAGTAAGGTGCATATATCACTTGGTGATTGTTAAACTAGACTTTCTTAATCTTATTTATGATACCTAACATCAACACATAACTCAAATGATAACACAACCACATACAAAGACTACACAGCCTATCAATTAGACAATTAAATTTCAGGAACCTTCTCAGCTCAAAATAATAATAATAATAAAAAGTTCATAAGCTTATAAGCTTAAATTCAGGAATCCCAACCAGCAAGGAATTCGATTTTAATCAATGAAATGACTAATTATTGAAAAATTAAGACTTTTATCATTGACAATCAATTCATTCTAACACAATGATTTAGGAATACAATTCAACTATCCGAATCAGAGCAAAGCAACGAATCAGAAATCCTTCAACAATCGTATAATAAAATAATGCGTCTTTATCATCATAATTTCCCACGCTTTAAGAACAGAAAACGGAAAGAAACGAAAGAAAATAAAAACCTTATTTAGATCTAGAAATTACCTGGGATTTTGAGATTCCGATAGGTTGTGGATAAAGAAATAGAGAAAGAAATCAAAACGGAAATGATCGTTGTTTCCTGTGAAGATTTTATATCAAAGGCTTTGTATGTTTTGCGCCAAAATAAGAATCCAACGGTCTAAAGCGAAGTCGCTGTACGATCAGTTCCCGCCCGTTTTGGTCAGTATTTGGGCTTAACTCTAATCATTCACTCGGCCCAAATGACTCTGGATTCTTAAAGGTTGAACTGTTAAAACAAGTGCTGAACAACGAAATCGGGCCGGCTTAATTACATAGATTGTCCCTCGATCATATCCCATTTCACTCGATTGTTTCGTTTTTTTTTTTCGAAATTTTTTTAGAATTTACTATATTATTCGTAAATTAATTTAATTATCAATTGATACGCATTTAGTTATTTTACTCTCATTGATTGGAATGAATACAATATGTATACATGTTAATTGATAATTTGATTAGTTTACCGATGATGATGTAGTAGATTGAATTTATTTAAGAATTTACGTCTTTCAATTTCAATTGAAATATTTATTCTTAGAATAAATTCTTTTTTTGGGGCGAAAAAATAAATTTTTATAGTTAGAAGTTCCGCATGGGACGAAAGGCTACTGATGAGGATGATTTTGAATTATATGGAATTGACAAGGGAGAACATCAAGGCATTCATAGTTAATAACTGCAATTAGGGTAAAAAAAGTCAAACCTTTGCGCGCAAAGCATATCAAATATTTTGTTTGGTCTTTGGTGAATTTCTTTTTTCTTTTTCTTTTTTAGAAAATACAAGTGGTCTATATATAACAATTAGTTTTACTTGAGTTATGGATTTTCTGGTTGAGGTCATTTCCTGTTTTGTGGAGGAGGAAGAAGAAAGGAACTAAATACGCTCAAAAAGTGAAAGGTAAGCATCCATTTTCTATTAATTAGAGGCTTTGAGTTCAAATTTTGGTATGAACTCCTTTTAAAATATGGAATAAAGTGCTTTACTAACTTAATTAATAAGTCTATTCGATGCAAATTTAAATCAGGTAGAATAAGAAAAGAAATAAATAATAAAAATATCAATTATAGATATATGGAGAAAATTGAGAATAAATAAATTTACTTTTAATTAAATCTTAATCTATATGATGGATGCTTAGGGGCTAATTAAGGATAACAATTATTTGGAACATCAATTATTGATGTTTCATTATTTTGATGTAAAATGTATTATTGCTACTTTACAAAAGAATATGCGTCTTTAAAAAAACACTAATTTTTTTTATAATATTTGAGGTTTAAAGATTCAAATGAAACCGTTCATCAGCCTATATAGTAATCACAAGTCACGATCAATCATGATAAAAGAATTAAAGCGTTGGATTAGATTGGAATTTAGAGTGACATTCACAAGCACATAAAAGATAAAAGGCTTTAGTCATAATCAGAATATTTGTTTTTTCCATTTAGTCATGTACAACGATTTTTGGTCTATTTAGCTTTTAAATTTTTTTTTTATCTATCTTGTCTCTCAATCTAATTTGTAAAATATATATGAAACCTTTTGATACTGACATTACAAGAAAAAATATTTGACTTGTTAATAGTGATATATCAGCAAAAATAAATTATATATTCGGTTTACGAATTAGACATGTAGGAAAGTGGATAAAAAAACCAAATACTTATGGCTAAATAAAAAAAATAAACATTTTCAGCGAACTATGTATGATTTAAGCCTAAAAGAAACTTTGAAAAAAATTATGCAAAAAATTCATTTACAAATTCCAACAATAAGCTTAATTTTACCATACAAATTATGTGTGAATCGGATAATTGAGTCTCAAATCAAATAATCTTTAAATTCAAATTGAATCAATCAAATTTCATATCCTGTTAAATTTTTTTTAGTAGATTTGTATTGAGTCAAAAATTTTATATTCTAGCCACAATTATTATGGTCCCTAATTAATTTTAAAAATAATAAAAAAAACAAGAGAAATAAATGTACAAGTTGTCTCATGTTAGGTTTCGTTTGCATGGTTATAATTAAAAAAAAAATTAGGGTTGGAACTGGAGGTGAACTTGTGATCTAAAATATTTTGCACTCACAATCCAAAAGAGGGGAAGGGAGGCACGTACCTGATAGAAAAGAAAGGAAAGGACCCCATCAATGGGTTTGTCCGTTTGTGTATAAGATTATATCTTGTACACAGTTGACAAGATTATATCTCAATATCTCTCAAACTTAATTTCATTTTCAAGAAAATACGACTCATGCATGCTGCCTCATGGGTTGCCTTCCGACCGACCAAAACAATAATCATCTTCTGCATTTAATGATGTTTGTCTTTTGTGTGCCTCTTTATCATGTCTATCTTGAATTTGCACTCATAGGTACACTCACTCATGACTAGTCTAGATTTTTCATGCTCTCGTCATTTTTTTCTGTTATGTTCTTACTTCTTAGGGCCTTGTAACATGCATGCCTCCAAAGTTTGCCTTCTAAAGGAGCTCCAATAATGTTTGTTGAAGCCCCACGTTGGCTGACAATAAGAAATTAACAGTACGGTGGATAATTTTCTATTTTTAAGTTACTTGTAAAGAATTAGATAAAAAGTTCATTTATTTATCAAATTTTATAGGGTATTAGAGCTGTTATCTATGAGCAGTACAGTTAATTACTTTTACGCTTCAAATTACTTTTTATTATGTTGTATTCTCATAGCGAATCTGGACATGAAAGGAGAATGTTGAAGTCCTATATCATCTGAAAATAAAAAATTAATAGTATTTATAATTGTTTGGACAATTTATTTTAGTCCATTTATCTGCTGAATTTTACAATGTCATACTATATTTTGAATTATGTAATTATGGATCAATAATACGAAGATCATTACCTAAGAGAATGAATAAATTGATATGAAACTTTTCCAACTTAAATATATATAGATTGCAAATTTGAGTTGTAAATATTATCTTAAATACTCCTTTACGAAGAGACGAAAAAATAATACGAAGATCAATTGAGAAGATTAAAAAAATAAAAATAATAAATGAACAGTACTTTTAAATTTTAAGATCAAGAATGGGAAAAGGTCCAATAGGTGAAACTCGAGTTTGCTTGCTCCAATGCAAATAATTGAGGACAGGAAACCCCACGCCCCGCCCTCTCACCTCTCCAACCCGATCATATGAGCAAACCTTTAAATTCATGCAAGTGATTCCAATTTTGGTCCCATATAAAGTGTACATTTCAATACACGAATTCGAGTGAAAGAAACTCCAATTTTGACATAACCCCAATGGCAATTAATCAATCATGTTGGGAGATTTAAATCCAATTCACTTTATACAACAAGTTGAATATCTAGCTCTTTAATAATTTTGTTATTAATTAAATTCAACCGATTGTTAGGTCACTTATAATAATACATCTTTCATACACTACAAAACAAATATTCTATCCAACATGCATACAATATTCATTCATTCTAATTATAATAATTTTTTTTTTCACATTACCAACCAGCCTCTAAAAATTGTAGATTCTGAATAATCTAGTTCAAGCTAACTATTAGTCCATTAAGAGATAAAACTATCTTAGCAAATATTTTCTCTATATATAAAACTTAAATTCGAAATCTTATTTAAGAAAGAAGTGTCAAACCATCTCCACCAACTATACGTTGGTAATTATAATTAATCTTTAATGGTTAGGACTGATTATGGTATAATAATTAGAAAAATGCTACCATCCCTTACCAAAAAAAAATATTAGTACAAATAGCATTTCACAATAATTACCGTGGGAATTGGTTGATTAATGATGGTCAAAGCACATGACCTAACTGCGTGTGCTAAAGATGAAGCTGAAATTGAAGAATTTGTTTTCACAACTAAGTCTATGCTGGCGGGCTGTCGTTTTCTGATGATTTCCAGAACTCAAATAGTCGTTTGGCGCCGCGTCCTTGTCCCATTTGCAGAAACGACAATGCTACTTTAAGACATATTTAAATGGCATTTTTCTCATTTTACTAATAAAGTAAAATGCTGTTTAATAAAATTTGGAATTATCATCTCAAGGAGTGAAATGCAATTGTATGATTTTTTTTTTTCCTAGAACAGTTCTAAATAAGCGTTTTATTCTTTGATACATCTGTCCCAAATAATTAATTTCCTTTTTTTTTTTTTTGAGTAATCACTTTTTATCTCCTCATGCATTGTGAGTACAAAATATTTTTCCGTCCAATAATTTTTTTTTTCACAACTCCTGCTTGAATTCAGATTCTTAATTTTATTATTATCAAATTAAT
Source organism: Balakata baccata (assembly GCA_949630135.1). Classification (NCBI taxonomy): domain Eukaryota; kingdom Viridiplantae; phylum Streptophyta; class Magnoliopsida; order Malpighiales; family Euphorbiaceae; genus Balakata; species Balakata baccata. The sequence continues at coordinate 23,738 of CATIWF010049717.1, forward strand.
TCAAATATTATTACCAATTAAACTCATTTTAATTTGATATAAGAGCCCAGTATACATAAGCATGAAATCCCGCACATTCATGAAATATGCATTGGAGGTGTTCTAAAAGCAATTACCTCTAGCTAGTATTTATTGCATAATTATATTGTATATAAATAAAACATTTTCATTCTATTGATGTTCATTACATTTATGAATTGATTATATGTTAATCAATTAATGAAGTCCATAATATAAATATAGTATAAAAAAAATCACGACGAGACGATTTTGATATTTCTATCATGTCCAATTATATTTATATCTTAACTATTTTTAGTCATAAGATCAATAAAAATGGACATTGTTGGTCCAAACAAGCTAGCAAATGTTATATTTCTTAATTAGATCAAGTAGTAGATCTAATAAACTATAGACATTAGATGCTTAGAGTTAATATATCAATAATTATTAATGTAGTTAAGTATATTGGATGATCTGTTATGTAAATATCACATGGATCCTTTATAATATATTAGTGATAATCTTATTATAATTATGATGCAATTATTCTTAAACAGATGTACTCAAAGTTATCTTAAATATTGATTCTGTACTTTAATTTTATTTTTTATTGCCTCAAGAGAAATCACTCATAGGGTGGTAATTGGGTACAACTTAAAATATTCAAAGGTAGTTGAGTTGTCAATAAATGATTCATCACTTCTGATAGAAGAAGTGTATACTCATGACATCTTGTCAAGTTCATTACATAGGAATCTCTGACCAGAGTGGACATGTTATGAAAATATTTTTCAATGATATATCTGTAAGAGTAATGAGTCTCAAAGACAATATCTAGCTTTACTTCAACTAGGTGTGATATAGTCAGTGTAGTGAGTGCTGACACAGACTCCATGCTCTGAATTGAGTGGGGTACAGTAAGGTAAAGAGACAAATTGCACAAATATTTATCTATGAAAATGTTTGTAGTTAGTCAACTGACTTTTCGATCAATTTGAGGTCATAATATATTGTTAGATTCCGCTCATAATCTGCACGAAATCAAGTGTTGACTTAAATAACCAACATAATTGGGAATCTAATGAATCACACGCATTAAAGGTGTTAAGAAGAAATAAATTAGACATTTAGATCAGATCCAAAATCAACAGAGAAAAACCAAGTCCAACCAAAATTACAAGAGCGAATGATCCTTTTGTGAGAGCAATAAACTCACGAGTGGGAATGTCCTACTCGTAGTTGGGAAAAGCTTATGGAATGGAATCACACAAGGTCCCGATTGGAAAAGAGGGCGATCAAGAACCACTTGATTATGAGCATTTTATGAGCACAAAAGATGTCGCAACACAAAACACGGATCAGTTTAAGAGGCCTAATCTAATTAATAATTTTAAACTGTAGATTCCAAAACCCTATTCGCTAAAGGGTTATAAAAGGTCTTTTATAATTAATAGTGAGTAATTCTTTATCTCTCAAAGTGAGAATTCTCTTTTACTAGATACGATATTATTGTCCACTCATTCTCTAAAAAGTTTTTTTATTTCTCATTTCACGAGGATTTTTGTTAGAGAATATCTAAATATCAAATTTCTAATTTTAAAAGTAATCATGTTAAACCTTAATTAAGATTAAATAATTATAATACCATAGAGCGATTTTGTGTTTTTAAAAATTTTAATTTTCAGCTGCCTCTTAATGTGTGTGATGTATTTGTGGAATAAAGTTGGTTTCTTAATAATTGTCACATCTAAGTTTGGATTTTTCTTCCCTATGTGTTTGGGTTGCATTTGTGAAAAAATAGTTTTTATTTGAATTATCGACAGTACTTATATAATCACGGACAGATTCATGTGTAGTTGAGTAGGGTTAGCTGATCCATTGAAATATTTTTTTTTCATATATATATATATATATATATATTAATTTAACCCCTTTTATATCCTCCATTTTTCTTTTATCAACCAATTATAATAAAATAATTAAATACATATTATTGTATAGTTAAATTAATTTACGGATAATATGATAGATTCAGTCTACTTAAGAATTTATTTTTAATTCTAATTCTCAATATGTACCCATGTTACAAAATTTTTTCAAGTGGCTCATTCACTCTTTTAGAAAATCATGACATGTATCTATTAACTTATCTTATCCTCTTCTTGTTATACATTGATGATATTCTCTTGTTTTCTAAAGATAAAACATCACATCATCAATTTTTGCAAAGACACTCATATAGTTTTGAAACTTTTATTAGTAGAGATTATCTAAAAAGGAATGAAAATAAGTAAGGTGACCATTCCAAATAATTCAAGTAAGAGACGTCTCTTTACTAGTAGAAGAGCCTCTCAAATTAATGTTATCCGAGCTCATGGAAAAACTTATATCCTCCTAGAGATTTTTTATCATCAAGTTCCTTTCATGGAAATTTTTAAAGTTCCAATCATCGGATCATTTCCTGATGAGTTCTTACAGATGATATGATATCTGTGTACAAAAATTTATATGGCTTTCGAGTTTGCACCCTTACCGAACTAATTTTCAACATCCCCTTAAATAATTATTAAAAAAATCATCAAATAAAATGTTTGATATATCATATATGAAATTGTTAATACAATATTATTAAAATATGAAAATTCAAAAAAAATAATTACAATTAGTAACATCATGATATTGAAATTTATTATTAAAATATTTATATTTATATTTTACTATTTAATTTTGATAAAAAAAAAAGAAAGTGGTTGGGTCCGGCCTATATATATATATACACTAAGATATATCTTTGACTTTGAGAGTTCGAATTAATGCCAAAAATAAAGCCCAAACAAAGCTTAATTAACCATATTCGCCACTCCCTCTTCTCCTACTCTCCACTTAATATATACATAACGTTAAATTCATTAATTTTGAAGTTCTTAATTAGTAAATTAAACTGAAATTTCATTTAGCAGGAACCTCAAATCTATACAAGAACAAAACTCAAGTGGCAAAGCTTGCCATGAAAAATTTATATTGAAAACCCCTTTTTTTGGTGTAATGAAAATTTAACCATATTTTATTTATTCCTCATGTTATAAATTACAAAATTGGAAAGTGTATTAATTAAAATGGGGAATTATTGGCATAAAAGATCAGATACATTTATCAAAGAAATTTTACAAAAATGGCAAAAAATGGGTACCAATTTACATTTTTATCAGTGCTTAAAGTTTTTTTCAATTTTATCGAAAATAACTTTTTAAAATTACAACAATACCTAAATCTTTAAATCACCCTAAACTATGCTTAGACGGTATATTTTTGGCATACCTTGAGGATATCTCGATCTAATTTTTACAAAAAACAATAAAAGAACAATAACAAGAGCAACTAGATCATTAGAGGAAAAGAAGCAAAAGAGAAAGAATAGAATTCAATCAAAATTCACAACATCACAAAAATTTCAAACAAATAGTTTGGTATACCATTTAGAATATCTTGGGTATATCTTGGAGATATCTGTATATCTTGAAGATATCTTTGGTATACCTTGTGAATTCTTTAGGAATACCTTTGGAATATCTTGGATATACCCTGAGAATTCTTAAGGAATCCCCATGAATTCTTAAAGAATATCTTAAGTATATCTTGACTATATTTTTTGAAATATTTTGAGTATATCTTAGAGGTATTTTGGGTATATTTTGAAAATTTCTTAAGAATTCCCTAGAATGAATTTTTTGGGAATACTTTGGGTATATCATGGAAATACGGTATATCTTGGAAATACGGTATATCTTTGAGAATTTCATGAGAACATCTCCAGTATACCTTGCGGATATCTCAACAATTTTTACCAATAATAATAATAAATAACAGCAATCCATCACTTTATGTTATAATAATAATTCATCAAAATTGAAAACAGAAAGCATCAGGAAAGTCACCCTAATCTTTTGTATACTTTCTCAATATACAGAAGCTAATGAACAGTATAGAAACAAAAAACATCACTCTGTTCCTCGCCATTAATAATAGTAAAGAAAGCGAGCATAATTAAAATCAAATATATATATATATAAAAGAAACAAAAAACATCACAAAAGCAAATACATAAAAATTGTTACTCTTTCCTTAAAAAAAAAAAGTTGTTACTTGTTCCTCGCCATTAATTGCTGGAGATGTTCCTTGAGTTCAGGTCCATGTTGGCCACCACTCTTGGAATTAACAAAAACAACAGAAAATCCATATTACAAAAGACTATGATCTTTTCAATGGCCGGATTGAATCGCTCAACCTCTCAAAAATTAGGATCTCGTTTCATTTATGGGGCCGTTAATTCATGTGAATGAATTGAGTTGAAAAAAATCGGTAAAATAAAATAATTTTCTATGCAAATGAAGAAAATGTTGGAAAAAATGTGATTATGAGCCATTTTGAGATGATTATTTGGGTGGGTCCCACAACTCGGTTTTGGGAAAAAGACCCGGATATATGTTCCTTGACATGAGGACTATGAATTAATGTATTCATATGCTCAAAATCGAAAATGTGTGAATAGAAATTGAAGCTCAAAGTAAGCTCCATGATAAGGAGATTTAAAGGTGAAAAGTGAGTGGGAATTTGTCCCACATCACTAAGAATTGAAGTTGGACTTGTGTTTATATATAGAAATGTTTTCTTACATGGGTAAGAAAAGTAGAATGGAAGGCTCT
>CATIWF010049732.1:0-38459 GCA_949630135.1 Balakata baccata
AAGCGTGTGATTAGTTAATGCTCAGGTTGAATGCAAAACCATTAGATTTTATGTTGCAGTACAGTTTTAAAGGTTCCTGGTCTTATATTTGTGGTTGATGGTATGGGTTCTTGATTCAGCACAAATCATACCATGCAGCCACGAATCTGAACCGTTCTTGAAATTTTTCTTATGGTTGTAAAATGACGTGAATGGTTCGGATTATTCTCTATGATGCATGGTCTTTACTGACGTACTGTATATGAACTCGGAGGCATAGGTATAGCTGGGAAATATCTTTCCTTTCCCTCCCTCATCAACCATTATTTAGTGTTTATTGCCTAATCTGGCCTTTCATTTTCTACCGCAGAAGCCCTCTTTTCTTTAATAGCAGTTTAATTTTTGTTCTCTTGTAAGTGGGTGCATTGAACTTTTAGAAATGTGTTTACCAGACTCTTCTTTAGTCCCCAAGCATTAGTCTCGCAGAATCGTTGTTGGTTTTTGGTGCCAGATTTGATTGTGTGGTCCTGGTGTGGTGCACATTCGATCACATTTCTTTCATATCATGGTGATGGTGACAAGTCCTTAATTGGTATTACTGGGAGATGCATCGAAGGTGGATAGTTTTTGGGTTTATATATCCCATGTGCTGATCATCAGACGAATTGGGATCAGTTCAAAATTAATTAAACAATTACCTGTTTGTTGTGCTTACAAAATATAGGTTCAATTTATTATTTGTATGGAGGCTCATTAGACTAGTTTTAAGTTAGTTTCTTTGTATATATTGGAGAATTTACATATTTTGTAGCAGCGGCGGATCCAGAAGTATAAATTTTCACTGACAAATTTATATATTTTCATTCTAAATTTTAAAATTATATAATATAATAAATTTAGAAGAGGCAAATTTATAAATTTTTTTCTAAAATCATATTATATAATAAATCTGTTTTTTGTAAATATAAATAAAAAAAAGTAACAAACTAAAAAGTTATTGGATAAAAATCTAAAATGAAAATATTTAATTTTTATTTTTAAGAATAGAACTATGAGATTGGATCGATTAAAAGATGAGCAGCTGAAAAAAAAATTAAACTAACTATAATAGGGCAGCTATAGCACCCCTCAGCCTCCATGTGGATCCGCTAGTATTTTGGAGGGCAATAGACCGATTGGAATGAAGTTTCAATCTTGTTTGATATTGTATTTAAAAAAAGTATTTTTTTTTTAAAATAGTTTTAATTTTTTTAATTTTGAAAACATTTTTAGAGAATAACCTGTGAATACATATTTTTTTTCTGAAATATATTTAAAAATACAGTTTATAAAAAAAATTACTCTTAGAGTCCATCCATTTTGCACTCAGATTCAAGAGTATTACCACCATATCTTACAAAAAAAAAAAAAACACTAATTTCATTTTTATGCGGATTTCAAAAATTAATTATATAATTAAAGGAGTAACTTTTATGTCAATTCAAACATAGTAGGCAATATTAATTTTCATGGATTGAATTTAGAGCATAAGAAAAACAAACAAGATAAGATAAAAAAACAAGGAAATGAAACAGATAAAGATAAGGACAAGCAAAAGGAGAAGGAGAAGGAACGGCATCATAAATAAATAAATAATTCACTAAAAATCAATGGCAAAAAGTTAATTAGAAACATATTCAATTTACAAATCATTTAAAGTTGGCAGAGTCTTTTCATATATATATATATATAAATAAACATTTCTTGTAATTTAATACTCTGCGTTTAGACAAACATCATCATTTTTTATATTACGTGGCACGCATATCATTGTTGGATCTAAAAGGACACATTAATAAAGTCAAATTATAATATTGTTAATAGTAATCTTTTATTTTTAAATTCCGAAAGTAAATTTTTTTTCAATTTAATAAGTACTTTATATTTATATTTTTATTTTTATTTTTATTTTTATAAATTAAAATTTATTAAAAAAATAAATAATTTTTATTAAGAAAAGAGAAAATTATTTTTAGTTAGAACCTACATAGAAAAATGCATTGTTTATAATTAGAATAGAAAGTGATTTTATTTTTAATAAACTTGCTTTTTGCTTTAAATTTAAATTTTGAGAAAAAATATATTAGAGTCTTTTTTGTGATGTGCTTTCTCCGTTTTTATGGCTCTAGTAAAATTAGCTGATAATTAATTATAGTTGATAATTTAGTAACTAAAAGTAAAAGCAAGACGTATAGGCGGATCGACTCATCAAGTTCCCATTGAAATAGGATATACACAAGGAAAAACACTTGTCATTCGTTGGTTATTAGGAGCATGCCGAAAACGTTTGGGTCGAAATATGACTTTCAAATTAAGTTTTGAATTAGTGGATGTTGCCAAAAGAAGTGATGATGACATACGTAAAAAGAAAAAGACTCGTAGAATGGCAGAGGCAAATAGAACTTTTACACATTTTTGTTAATCTATGAACAGGATCTATATAGACACATAGACTCATGGAGCTATACATCTCGATCGGAAGAAAATCTGATAGCTAATAATTTAATTTATTTCTATAAAAGTGTTTTAATAAAATTAGTTGAAAGCATAGTTGAAAAATACAAAATAATATAAAAAGATATATTTATATTCATAAAAAACAATTTATTTGAATACATTATACAAATGAATTATATGATATATATACATGTTATATATTATAAAAAATATATATTGAATATCTTATCTCAATATAATAAATATGACCATCTTTATTATAATTATTAAATTATTTCATCTCAATTTAATAATTATATTATTATAACATTTCATCTAACAAAAGAAGTAATAAATAGAGGTATAAGGAAAAAAGAAAAATTATAATCTAATAATTTTATTTTGGATGCTAATTATATTAGTTTTTTTTTTTTTTTTGAGATTATAACCTAACTCTTTTCTAAATAAATTACTTTGATAAATATAGATTATTAATCAAACTAAATTATTTTTATGGTCAAATTATATTTGGTGTCCGTATAACTGATGCATTAGGAGATTTCATTATATATGATTAAAAAACTATATTATGAAATTTAAAAAAAAATAGGCAATTAAAATTAAATTATCTTTATTTTGATTTTACAATCCTATATAATATTAATAATTTTATATCGATGAATATAAGAATACGATTGAAAATAAAAATAAATTTTATTAATTGTATAAAAAATATATATAAATAAAATCTAAAAACATCAGTTATATAAAAATTGAAGGAAATAATTTTTGTGAAATAAAAAGTACAATTGAAATAAAGCATCTGTTGGTAATTATTTTAAATTTGACTGTTAATTAATTACGTAACTTTTCCCATGATTCGCTGCATACGGAAAAAGATTTGCTCCATATGGGAAAAGATTTGTTGCATATGGTAACGTTAATTCCACGAGTAGAAATTTCAATAACATTTATTTAATAGGATTAATCTTAGATAAATTTTATTTTATTTTATCAATGTATCATTGCAATATTATTTTATATATGTAATGGAGCATATATAATTAAATAATTTATAAACATTCAATTTAAATAAAAAATTTACATTAAAATAGGTTTTTGTACATGAAAAATAATTTCTTTAATTTAAACTATAGTAATATATCGATAATAATATATATAAATCTGTTAAAAATTATACAGAATGAAATAATAAAAAAATTTACAGTATCTAGATTAATAGTATATTAAATTGGCTCAAAATCTATAAACTTAATAATACTATAGTGACTAGAATATATATGATTCCAATTCTGCAACATACCTGACGATTATAATCTGATTTGATATCTCTATTTAATCAAATATATTTTGTTGGTGTAAATCACCCCCACACAAAAACGATACAATAATATATATATATATATATATATATATATATATTGTCAAAATTAACTCATTTAAGTATTTGTCCTGTCTTCCAGTCCAGGAATTTATCACAACCAGCCATTCCATCTACTCCTAAGAATAATATTTTCCCAAATGAACAGCTCATTTTAGATAAATATGTTGAACTATCTAATTTCTTTATTAAGATAATCTTTTCAAAAAGTAAATAATCTCTTAAAAAAGTTGATTAAATATCGAGTGGACACTCTCATATTTCAACCAATTCATAATTAATATACAGCTACTTATCTTCTTTTATCTAGACTTTTGAATCTTTATCCTTTTCTCTAATTTAGAAGGCTTAGTTCCTTCACTACTATTATACATCCCATTTTATGGGAATTTATATTGGATGCAACGGAATTGTTATTTAATTTATGCAGCTAAAGATTTACTAAACTTCCTAATTAAAAGAAAAAAAAAAAAAAAAAGAGAGCCGAGCCAATCAAATATTCAAATCTGACAAGGACAGCCAAAATGATAAATTTTGGCCTTGTGGAATTGAGTTTGAGAAAAAATTTTGTATATTTAATTTTTGTAAACTAATTTTGGTAAAAGTAGATAAATAGATATTTTTTAAAAAAATAAATTTAAAAAAATTATAAAAAATTAAACAAATAATTCAATTAAATAAAAAAAATTCAAAATCTAATTTTAGAATTAATTCTAAACGCCCCCTTAGAATTTTAAAATGGCAATAATTGAGACCAAGACCTAAGTTCGAGGCTCTATAAAGATCCCAAAAAAAATGGTAATAATTACAAATGTAAATTGGCAATTAAGCTGATGCCGGTATTTGCTGCTTAATGAACAGAGACTAGCAGGAAAGTAATTTTTTATTTGATGAATACAATTTCGTTACGTTTTCAATAATTTAACAATAAAATAATAAAATATCTTCACTAAAGACATAAATTAATTAAATATATACATTATCATAATTATAATGCATATGATTCAATTATGCTATAAAAAGCTGAAGTGTCTCAGGAGTTCTGTTCAGAGACAGAAGCTCAATTCCTGAAGAAAAAGAAAACATCCAATCTTGTAAGAAAGAGATGGGTTCCATTGCTAGAAATCATAAAGCTCATGTAGTCTGTGTTCCATATCCAGCTCAAGGCCATGTAAATCCAATGCTGAAGCTAGCAAAGCTCCTTCATCATAACAATTTCCACATAACATTTGTCAACACAGTGTATAATCACAGAAGATTGCTCAACTCTAGAGGCCCTAATGCCCTCGACGGATTGCCTGATTTCCAGTTCAAGACTATCACCGACGGCTTACCGTTGTCCGATGCCAATGCCACCCAAGATATCCCTTCTCTCTGTGACTCCACCTCTAAGCATTCGTTAGCCCCCTTTCTTGATCTTCTTTCTCGACTTAGTTCAGATGATGATCTGCCTCCTGTTACTTGTATTATTGCTGATGCTTGCATGAGCTTCACTCTTGATGCTGCTGATCAATTGGATATTCCTGAAGTGCTCTTCTGGACTCCCAGTTCCTGTGGCGTTCTGGCTTATGTTCATTATCAAACTTTGCTCGATAAAGGCTTAATTCCTCTCAAAAGTATAACATATCCACTCTCTTTTATGCTTAAATCAAAACTCATTGATATCCTTATTAACTTGATAATTGTTGTAATTTACATGCAGATGATAGTTATCTAACAAATGGGTTCTTGGAAACAACCATAGATTGGATTCCAGGGATGAAAAATATTCGGATAAAGGATCTTCCAAGCTTCTGCAGAACTACCGACAGAAACGATATCATGTTCAACTTCCTAATTAGAGAAATAAGTAGAAGCATAAGAGCTTCTGCTATAATTCTGAACACATTCAACGCCTTGGAGCAAGATGTTTTAGATGCTCTCTCCCTTATACTTCCTCCAATCTACACTGTCGGTCCACTTCAGCTGCTTGTTGATCAAATTCCCAATAGCAATATGAAGAACATCAATTCGAATCTATGGAAAGAAGAGCCAGAATGCATCGAATGGCTCGATTCAAAAGAAGCAAACTCCGTAGTGTATGTGAATTTCGGCAGCATCACTGTAATAACCCCACAACAGATGATAGAATTTGCCTGGGGATTAGCTAACAGCAAGAAATCTTTCTTATGGATAATAAGGCCGGATCTTGTGGTGGGAGAAACAGCAATGTTGCCACCAGAATTTGTGGCAGAAACGAAGGATAGAGGCATGTTAGCAAGCTGGTGCACGCAAGAGAAAGTCCTGAAGCATCCTGCAGTAGGAGGATTTTTAAGCCACATGGGATGGAATTCAACATTGGACAGTATTTGTGGGGGTGTGCCGATGGTCTGCTGGCCATTTTTCGCAGAGCAACAGACAAATTGTTGGTTTGCTTGCAGGGAATGGGGCATTGGTATGGAGATTGATAACAATGTGAAGAGAGACGAAGTGGAGAAGCTTGTGAGAGAGTTGATGGATGGAGAAAAGGGCAAAGCAATGAAGAAGAAGGCTATGGAGTGGAAGAACAAAGCAGAGGAGGCTACAAGGCCTGGTGGCTGTTCCCATTCAAACTTGGATGAACTTGTCAGGTTTCTCCTTAGCAATTGAGTTGGTAATGCTAATGATTAGATTTGAAGACAATGGTTTCTGTACTTAATTTATGTTTGTCTTAGAAATAAATCATTCAATGGTTCATTTTCATACAAGGGAATTTTAAGTTTGATAATAATTAATAACTTAGTGATTCAGTTAGACTGGAGCTTGATTCTCCCTCCCGTAAATAAAAAAAATAAGAAATTATATATAAACGAAAAAGAAATTTAGTTTATAAACTGAAACAACAGTTAAAACATAACTAGGAATTGAAAACTAAACTGAATATAGCAAAAAGCCTAACCAAATCACTAACTAACAAGCCGAGTAGGTAACTAAAGCTCACAATAATCCGCAGCAAAATAAGGAAGAATCTGCTGAGCGGGGTAGAGCGACTGATTAACATAACAAACGACATGAGTATATAGATTAGCCATGCACACACTGTCATCATATTCTTCAATTTCCAAAATGTAAAAATTGAGTTTAATCCGGACCATGGAATTTCAGTTTGATATCCGTATACGCAGGTTGCATACCTATATATTGGTCTATCCAGGACCATAAATTTGCAACACGCAAGAGAGTCTTCCATACTACTTTTTTTACCTATATAACAATGCATCTTACTATACAAATACAAATTCAATTTTACAGGACAACTTCTACTTTCATTTTTTCCTCTTTATAGCTCATTCGTAATGAGTTTACTTTGAGTTTCAATTTATATTCACACATTCTCCATTTTGAGTATATGAATGCATTAATTCATAATTCTTATATCAAAGAATACATATCGGGGTATTTCTTCCAAAACCAAATTGTGAGACCTATTTAAATTACCTCTCAAAATGTCTCATAATCACAATTTTTTCCAACACAGAGAAGTAAAAGCATTGCTCACTCATAATGAAAATCCCGCAGCAATAGTATAAATATAATCCATGCCATAGACATAGGACAAACATGTTAATTCATAATTTTCATGTAAAGGAATACATATCGGAGTATTTCTTCCAAAACCGAATTGTGAGACCTACCTGAATTACCTCTCAAAATGGCTCATAATCACAATTTTACGCGGGAAAATAAAAGCATTGCTCACTCGTAATGAAAACCCCGTAGCAATAGTTATAAATATAATCCATGCCATAGACGTAGGACAAACATAAGCCCAAATCGTTCCTAGATTGCAGACGGGATGGCATTGGAAATCTGGAGGATGGTGGGTTTGGCTCTCTGGGGAATACAAACGGCTGTGGGTTATTATTTTGCGGTGGTGATGGCTGTTTTGGCTGCGTTGCTGGTGGGTTTTGGGGTGGCGTTGGAGCTAGATTTTGTGGTGTTAATTGGGGATTCTATTTTGGAGGTGGGTTTGAAGGTGAATCGCAAACACAACTACATGTGCATTGTCGACAACCGCCATAGCCATAGAAGTAACGCCTTACAGGTCTACAACCTGGATCACAATTGCCGCAGTCGCAGTAGGCATAACTCCATGCAACACTAGTATAAACCAGTCCTCTAAATAAAATCAATACCACACATATTGAAACCTTCAAGCTTCCCATCTTCTTCTCCCTATCACTCTTCTGTGATTGAAACTTCTCAATACACTGTTTTTACAGTGGAAATCATATATCCTTTTCTGTTTAAAAACTTTAAGCCTTATGATCCTTAAGATTTATTATTGGATATTTATGATATAGAAGATCTGTTGGTTAATTTTAATTAGGTTATTTCATATATATATATATATATAATTATTTTTTAATTTTAATTAAGCAGATAATTGAGTATAAGATTTTCTGTTTTTAGATTAAAGTCTATAATGTATTCTCAAGATTATTGGAATGACTTGATAATATTTCATGGACAAATTATAAAGGAATTTTCACAGTTTACCAAAGTTTAAATGTTTTTTTTTAATTTATCAATAATTTTTTGTATTTTCATATGTACTGAAATTATTTTCATTCCTATCGATCAACAATGATACGATTTTTCTACTCTCCTCAGTTCAGTCCCTCCTCTGAACTTCTTTCGCAAAATCGACGAAGCATTAGCTATTAAAGAGGAGGAACAAGATAATTTTTGGTGAAGGCTGCAATTGATTATTGAAGAGGTGGTTGTTGCTTCAACTTCCATAACCTCTTCTTCTTCTTACTGCTGCTACTGAGTCATTTGCTCATTCAATCATCATTTGTTTATGGTTGTTAGATTAATTATTAAGTTTGTTTATTTACTTTTTTGAGTTTTGTCTATGTTGTTAATTTATTTTTTATACTTTTTTTTTTGTTGAAAATCACTAAGATATCTCCAAAATATATCCAAAGTATCCCCAAGATATATCAAAGATATTCTCATATAATTTCCAAAAGTATACCGAAATATCCCCAATGTATAACCAAGGTATTCCCAAATAATTCCTTTCAAGGAATTCTCAAAAAATTTCTAAGATATACCCAAAGTATCCCAAGGTATATATGAGGTATTCTTGTGGAATTTCTAAAAGTATACTGAAATATTTCCAAAGTATACCCAAGATATTTCAAGAGAATTCATCACAAAGAATTTCTTGAGAATTTCCAAGGTATACCCAAAATATTCATGAGGTATTTCTAAAGAATTCTCAAAGTATTCCCAAAGTATATCCAAAGTATTCTAAAAAGGTATGTCAAACCGTTTATTTGAGCTTTTGTGATGTTTTAAATTTAATGATTGAATTCTATTCTTTCTTCTTCTTGTTCTTTAATGATTTAATTATTCTTATTCTTGTTCTTTTATTATTTTTTTTTGTGAAAATTGAATCAAGATATCCCCAAGATATACCAAAGATATGCCAAAGATATATCGTCTGGGTATATTTTGGGGTGATTTTGATATTTAAGTATTGTTGTAATTTTAAATTGTTGTTTTCAGTAAAATTGAAAAAACTATTGAATGGCAGTGGAAATGAAAAACAATACCCGTTTTTTGTATTTTTGTAAAATTCCCTAAATTATATTATGGACCTGAATGCATAGTGTTAGGTGCTCCAAATGAGTCCACACATACAATTTTTTTATACATTATTTAATAATTGTAGATACATATATAATAATGATATTTTTTTTAATTTAATGATTATTTCTCCCAACTATTTCTTTTCGACAGTTTTTTCTATTATTTTTTTTTACTTATTTTGTCTATTGCTCTTGACAAGCCTATCTTTCCTTCTTTTTTTTTTTGTCAAAAATTTCTTACTTATTTTGTTTTTGTTGTTTGATTTATTTTTTTGTAATTCTTTGTTCGATTACAAATGAATGAATATATTACATTTGAGAATGCGATTTGTGAAAGTTTGATTTGTAAGAATTCAGGTAATAATCAAACATAGATAAAAAGATGAAAGAAATTCATGAAAACATATATAGTTATAAAATAATATTTCTACAGTTATAACATAATGTATTTACAGTTATAAAATAATGTATCTACAGTTATTAAATAATAAATCTGAATCTGTTAAGCAAAAAATCGAACATAAATGAAAAGATGAAAAAAATTTATGAAAATAAATAATGAATCTACAGTTAGAAAATAATATATCTACAGTTATTAAATAATAAATCTGAACCTAGTAAGTAAATAATCAAACATACGAAAAAAAATGAAATAAATTAATGAAATAAATAATAAATATACAGTTATAAAATAATATATTTATAGTAATAAATAATGAATCCGAACATTGTAAGCAAATAATCAAACAAAAGGTAAAATTAATTTATGAAAATACATAAATTATTTACAATTATAAAATAATATATTTATAGTTATTAAATAATGAATCTACAATTATTAAAATAATGTATTTAAAGTTATTAAATAATAAATCTATAAAAAAATTAGCGAATTTTAATTTCTACACATACAAATGGCCTTTGGAGCACATTGTATTATGCACTCATACATACAATATAACAATTCTATTTCATGGCTCTTTTATAGATTTATTTCACTTACATTTTGATACTTTTGGACTGGGCTTGGATAGAGTTGGGTTGGAGTTAAACTCGCATATCAGAGTTAGAGTTATTACATTATACACCTAAATGCATAGTTTTATGTGCTCCAAAGATTGATTTCGCGCGCATAAAAATTAAAAATCGCTAACTTTGCTATAGATTTATTATTTAATATTACCTAAAGATATATTATTTTTAATAATTGTATATTCATCATTTAATAACTATAGATACATTATTTTATAACTGTAGATTTATTATTTACTTTCATAAATCAGTTTCATCTTTTCTTATATATTTGATTATTTGCTTATCAAGTTCAGATTCATTATTTAATATTGTAGGTACATTATTTTATAATTGTATATTCATTATTTGCTTCGTGAATTTTTTTCATCTTTTTTTGTATATTTGATTATTTGCTTATTATGTTCAAATTCATTATTTAATAACTGCAGATACATTACTTTATAATTGTAGATTCATTATTTGTTTTTATGAATTTCTTCAATCTTTTCATCTATATTTGATTATTTTTTTAACAAGTTTAGATTTATTATTTAGTTGATGTATATACATTATATTATAATTATAAATACATTATATTATAACTGTAAATACATTATGTTATATTGTATATGTTTTCATAAATTTCTTTCATCATTTCATCTATGTTTGATTATTACTTGAATTTTCACAAATCAAACTCTCACAAATCGCATTCTCAAATAAAATATATTCATTTATTTGCAATCGAATAAAAGAATTACAGACAAACAAATCGAACAACAGAAACAAAATAAGTAAGAAAATCTTGAAAAAAAAGAAGAAGAAAAGATGAGTTGGTCAAGACCAACAAATAAAATGAGTAAAAAAAGAGTTGGAAGTAACAACTGTTAAATTCAAAAAAAAACTACTGTTATTAAAATAATGTCTCTACAGTTATTAAATAATATATCAAAAAAACTTGGTATGTGTGAGCTCACTTGGAAAACGTAGCATTGTGTATTCAGGTGCATAATATGATTTGCCTTATAGTTAATTATTATTTTTGGTACATTACTAACCGGTTTCTAGAAGTTCATAGGTCCTAATTATTCTAATTCCAGCTAATTGTTGGCTTATTATGTGATAGAGCTTTTCTAGTGCAGATTTCTCTACATGCAAAATTCGAACTCGAGACTTTATTTAAATGGAAGAGATATGAAACCACATCAACCAATCGTGCATTGTATTAGAGTTAAGTATTTCATTCAAGGCTCAAAGTGTAATCAGATGAACTTACCAAGGTATTAACTATATAATAAATTAATATTTAAATATATGTTAAGGAAATACAACATGTAAAGAGAAGAACTAATTTTAAGGAGTAGAATGAAGATCAGCAAGCTTGGAGATAAAGTTATTCCAATAAGATAAATTGGTTTGAAGTTAAAAGTTTTTGCAACATTTGAAGAAAAGAAGATAGTCCTCCATGAAAAGATTGAAAAAAAAAAAAAAGATTTAGGAGATTTATAAAAAAAAAAATTATTTAATTTGGCAAAAATCTCAGCAAAGAAGAGTGTTGAGATTGCTAAGAATTTTGATATAACTAATGAGATTTTAAACAATATCTCATCTGATTTGACTTCAACTTATTGGTTTTATTTGATTTTGTTTATCCCTATTCAAAAGATAAAGAATGGGATGTTCAAATAATTTTAAGGAATAATATAAGAGTCCATATAAATTGGTACGAAACTCTTCTCGTTTAATCAGAATTCTTGAGTTTAATGCACTATTTTTAAACTTTTAAGAAAGTGATTTAGCGTCTTTCATGATCATACTCAACATGAATAGAATTAATTTCAGTCTATTAATATATATACTAAAGACACACGTGGTTTCAAACAAACAAAAAAATTAATTATAAAAAACACTTATATGTGAAATCTTAATACATGCCTTGACACCCAAATTAAGTGGAATAAATTTGCTTACTCTTGACTGTATCGGCTTAATTCAGCTTGAACTATAAAGCTATATCAATAATTTAATTCAATTTTTGAACGGGAAAAGATATTCAAATTTGAGATTAGATTATATAGTGATCAAACTTAATTACATGAGATTTGCATGTGAACAATATCTACGTTTTTTAATTTCCATTTCCAATTTGACTTGATCTGGATGAGTTTATGAATTTTTTATATATTTTTTTGTGAACAAATTAATTTTATGTGCTTGATTATATTGTCCAAAAATCTGAACCTCACGATTAAACTCTAAATAATAAGATTTGGTTGGATTGCTGTTAACTGATGAGATAAAATAACTTCAAATTATATATATATATATATTTTTGAATAATTGCAAAAAATAAATTGAACTTTTAACATTGTGTCAAAATTAAATTGTAATTTATATTTTTCTATTTAAATACATAAAATTTTAAAAATTTATCAAATTAAATAATTCTGGTAAAATTCTGCTGATATGGTATAAAACTTCAGCGAGCTTAAAAAAGTTATGCTGACTAGAAAGTTAAATTATTTTAGAAACTTTAAATTATCATTATTTTATTTTTTCTAAAATTTAAATATTTCTTACGAAACTCTACTTATAGTAAAATTTATGTTTTTCCTTGCTCTGCTTCCTAGTCAACACAACATTTTAATTTAACTAGAATTTTATGTCATGTTAACATAGTTTTGTCGAAATTCATATATTAATAAAATTTTTAAAATTTATATATTTAAATAAAAAAATAAAAAATATATTTTAATTTTAATAGAATCTTAAAAATTCAATTTATTTTTGGTAATTATCACTTTTTTTTATCGAAAAGAAATGGGTCAAGTTTCCAAGTGCAAACTCGTGGAATACTAATTATATTTTATTATTTCAATATTCATTCGTTCAGAACGCAAGTTAGCTATTCTCAATTAGCTATCAACTAAAGCCAATTAATCAAATGGTTTTCTCACTTGTATTGGTGAAAACTTTATCACTTTTACGGTGAGAGAGCAAGAAATATATATATATATATATATATATATATATATATATTAATGAGTTGGTAGGCTGTATTTTGTTGAATAGTTGATATAAGAATTTGACCAAATCATAAACTACAACTTCTTATAATTGAATGATATATGCATTCATCATAAATTAGTGGGTCATACATATATTTAATTAAAAGAACTTCTCTAGAATTTTGTTTTTCATACATATACACATATAATTAATTCATTATAATGACAATTCTATGAAGAACATTGCACGCATGCATGGATTTGAGTAGCCGACATGTCGCTTTCATGCATATTGGTTTGTCAAATTAATTAATGGGGGACATAATTATTTAGAAAACAACATATATATGTATATAATTTTTTTAAAAAGAAAAACTAATTTTATCTTGTAATAAGATTTGCTGTTGAAAAAATTAAGATATAATATTCACTTACAGTTTCCAAATTTACAATCCTAGTTGACAAAAATTCATATTTTTTGTAAATTATATTAATGCTCTTATTGCTGAAAACACTAAAAGAAAAATATTGAATTTTAGCGACGGATTTTCTCCTGCTAATTAATGAGGATCGGCTACGGAAAAACAAAAGAATTAATTTAAAAAAAAAATTGGAAAGATTAGCTACATATTAACTACGGATTTAGTGATCGAATGTCATCTATCTGCTAAAAATTTGGCAGCAACTGTAGGAGCCCTGATTGTAACAGTTATCATCGGAAATATTAACGACGAAAATGTTTCCGTCATATTTTACCAGCATGCATTTGGTTTTCTTCCGTCACCAAAGACGGCTCCGCCATTTAAGCTTTGAACGGTTATATTTCATTAATTGTTGCGATAGATAAGAATCCGTCGCTGTTATTAAGGATGGCGTCGGATTTTTCCGTCTTTAAAACTTTGGTGCTAGCCGTTCCGTATTTCTGCAATAAACTCCCACTGACTTATTCAGATAGTTGAAAACAGCTATTGGCTGTTGCCTGTTGGCAGTGAAAGTAACGCTGAGCTTGAGAATAATTAAATTTCCCTTTATGTGGATAATTAAATACTACTAGTATAGTACTACATTTTACATGAGTTTTTTTTTTTTCCATCATTAATATAAGCACATTTACAAAGAAAAAATATAATAAAAAGTTAAGCCATTGTTTTTTTGAATTATGGAAATATATTCATCATAAGTTTATTTAAAAAAAAAAAGGAAAATGAGAATAAAGGTATGGAAATAAAAAGCGTGTAACAAAATCAAACCATACACATACAATTAATAGTCAGAGTTATTAATTAAATAATGGTGTGGCCTGCAGTGGTTGAATTATTAATTTGGCTTTTGTTTTGTCGTTTCAGTGAACATTCTTTGTCCTAGTGTTACAAAAATCTCTGGTAGGGTTTATGATGGAACCCCTCTCCATCCATCAGCCCACCCATCCACTAATGATGGCTCTAATATTTGTATCTATTCATGCATCTATTCACTATGGCAAGTGGTCCACATTATGGATAATATCGACACTTAAATTCCCCTATGTTAATGCATATTGATATTTTATGTGAGTGGCTTCTCCAATCACATATTACTATTCACTTGAGATCGATCTTTATTTTTTTCGTTTTTAAATTATTCTGATTAATTAATAGAGTGCTGAATGGAATTATAAAGAATTGTGAGTATTGTCAAACGGATCGAATTTGAAATTTTTAATTAAATTGTAAATAAAAATAGTATTTGTTTTAATATTTTTTATTTTAACTCTTGTCTAACTTAGAATGGAGAGTAATATTTTAGAGAGTCGACTTCATTCTCTATTTTAAAATTTAAAATTAGAGAGTTTATTAAAAACTATTTTTATAAAATAACTCTATAAAATAAAATAAAAAATATAGCTCAAATAAACATTTTCTGCATAAAATTATCACACCAACTTATCTACTTACATTTGGTCACTATTTAGCACATGGAAAAGTTGAAAAGTATTCCGAGAATAAAATACAATTCCATGTGCTAAATAGAGTTTGAGTTGAAAAGTATATCCAATTTTTAAAAAGTTTGATTTTAATTATATGTACATAAGATTTAGTAATAAATATTGTATCGGAATGATTGAGCCACAATTCAATCCTACTTGTGGCTTATGTAGAAAAAATATTAAAGATATAAAAGAATGAGATGGAAATACACACAGGAATTTATGTGAAAAAAAAATGTCACACCAGTATATTAAACAAAACTTGGTTGTTTTGCTCAACAACAAAACCCTCTTAATCAAACTAAAACAGCACCATTTTGTGTAAATAACCATATTTGGCACATTTTTTTTCTTTTAGCGTTTTTCTCTATACAATTTGCTCTATCTGATTCACCTATCTCTTCACATCCATCGCTGCCTCCATCAGATATGTTTTCTGCCGTTGCTTCTCCCTTGCCAACTCACTCTCTGGATACCTATGCAGTTCCATGGTGAATTCGCCAACGATACCTCAATTATGTAAATTGTAACAACTCAGTATTCTAAAAATTATTTGTAATACAAAAGTACTTTAATTATATAAATTATAACAATTCAATTCTTCAAAAATTATTTATAACACATATTCGTACAGCAAGTGGTCCAAATTATGGATAATATGAACACTTAAATTCCCCTATGTTAATACATATTGATATTTTTATGTGAGTGGCTTCTCGAGTCACATATTACTATTCACTTGAGATCAATTTGTATTCTTTTGGTTTTTAAATTATTCTGATTAATCAATTGTGTGCCGGTTCTTAAAAAGTTTACAATACTTTAAATTTAGTAATAAATCTTATTTTGGATTGCAGAACTATATTTTAATACTACGTGACGCTTATATAGAAAAAATATAAAAGAATAATTATGTGTTTTAAATTTAGTAACAAATCTTACTTCCGGATTGCAGAATCACATTTCAATTCTACAGGGCGCTTATACAAAAAAAATATGAAAGAATGAGATAGAAATACATGCAGGAGCTGATGTGGAAAAAATGCCACGTAGATATATTAAACAAAACTACGTCATTTTGCTCAACAATAAAACCCTCTTAATCAAACTAAAACAAAACCGTTTTGTGTAAATAACCATAAACGGCACATATTTCTCTTTTGGTGTTTTTGTCTGTACAATTTGCTCTCTGATTCACCTATCTATCCACCTCCATCAGATCTGGTTTCTTCCATTGCTTCTCCCTTGCCGGCTCACTCTCCTCTGACCTTTGTAGTTCCATCTCCAGCACCAGTTGTTATAAAAATCGAATATGTGGTTGGATTTGATGCAGTAGTTTATGAGAAAAGACGAGATAATATCAGAAGGTCTCAGTACGGATATGTGGCCAGGAGAGAGCTACTATGAAGAGGATAATGATAGAGATTGTAGAATTTGGTAAATTTTATTATAAAAATCGTGGTTAGATTTTTACGATTCTTGTACAGTGTATTGATTATTGATTTGTGAGAATTTATTTTGTTGATTTGCTTATTGATGTTAATAGTGAATTAAGCCATCATTAGTAGTGAGGTTAGGTATTTCTTTTTTCTTCCTTTATTTTCATCTTCAATTCTTCTATATTTTTTTAATCTTTTGGTTTTAAGTTCATGATTTTGAGCCAGGAAGTGAACCAAGTAACCATATATCTGAAATTGTATCTTGGTCTCATTAGTTAGAATGTTCGGCTTTGAGAACAGAAATTAAGATTTTTGAGGTTTGGATGTTTTGAAGAATTTTGGAAGAAAATCGAAGAGAAATATAAAGAATACAAGCTGCCATTCTGTTTATGGTTATATACACAAAACGGTGCCATTTTAGTTTCCGTAAGAGGTTAATTTATTGTTGAGCAAAACAAAGTTGTTTTGTTTAATATACCTACGTGGCATTTTTCGACATCAGTTCTTGCTTGTATTTTCACCTCGTTCATTTATATTTTTTATTTTTTTTACATAATCGCTAAGTATGATTGAAGTGTGGTTCAATCAAACCGAGATAAAATTTGTTACTAAACCTAATACATATAATTAAATCTAAATTTTTTCAGTATTGGATATAATTGTAATAAAGTATAAATTTCAGAATTTTTTATATAATTTGATATTTATTTAATGTCTGAGTTTCTTTCTATTTTGCAAATTCATTTTCTAGATCTTCTTTTAGTATTTAGTGCATAAAAAAAGTTAGATCGATAAAAAATACTTTATTGATTAATTAGAAAAAAAAATTAAGTTATTTTTATAATAAAATTACTGTTTTCTAAAAAAATAAAAAGAGAAAATTGTCAAAAATAATATGAACTTTTAAAGTTTCATCAAAATTAAATTATACTTTTTATTTTTTATTTAAATACACAAACTTTCAAAAATTTATTAATTTATGAATTCAGGTGAAATTGCGTTAACATTATATAAAATTTTAGTGAAATTAAAAAGAATCTGTTGACTATAAAGTTAATCATCTTATAAACTTTAAAATACTATCGTTTTTGTTTTTTCTACAATTTTAAAATATAAATCTCTCTAACAAAACTCTTTTAACATTAAAAAATTTTGTTTCTCCTTACTCTGTTGACCAGAGAACTTCCAAGCACAATATGTACATGTATTATTTTTCAAAGTTAAAGAGAGACCTATGTTTTTAAATTTTAGAAAAAAATGTTTTAAAGTTTTTAAGATGACTCAGCTTCTTAGTCAACACATCTTTTTTAATCTCACCGAAATTTTATATAATTCATCTTGTAGAGGCCATCTTGTAATTGAGGGGAAGAACATTGTAATGAAAGGGCGAAACAGTCTTTTCAAAATTAATTTTATTTTTGTAATTTCAAAGGGGGTGCTGGGTGGAACATATTCATGCTTCCTCCTGGCAGGCCTTAACATGCCACTTAAGCTCTTTAGAGAAGAGTGACTAGTTATCAATTGGATTAGTTGCTCGGATCGGAAGTTTGACGGACCCGTTTGCCTTGTGGGTTGCCCCTCTACCCACATGAACATGATATAATGGTTTGACTATCTTTGTAATGCTCAATCAAATATTAATAAAATACTAGCCCGATTTCTACTCATTCTGTGCCTATCTATATGTAGTTGTGCCTATTCGATGTGATGTCATGATTATCCGATTGCTCGTTGTCTTTATGTGTTATTTTGATTATGTTATCGTACCGTGCTTGCAAATGTTATTGGTTATTCGGTCGTTGGCCCAAATCTAACTCATGTCCCATCTTATATGCAGAATTAGCGGAATATCTCTTAGCTGTCTTACTTAAACATGACCCAAGTGAGTGTCACACGGTCCCAAGTGTAGGCCCGTGACATTTGGTATCAGAGCAGAGGTGATTCGGCTCTTGAAAAAAAAAATAGATGGAAAAAACTTCTATGAATCGAATTGAGGCACTTGAAGAAAGAATGATATCCCTTGAGAGGGACAAGCCTAGTGTGGCCCAAATGGGTGATCGAGCAGTAGACCTCGAGCTCATTTTTCAATGAATTGAAGCCCTTAAAAAGGAAAATGAGACTTTAAAAGCAGCAGTGGCCGATGCAAACTCGATTGTGGCTGTGGTAGCCCAATCTAAAGCTTGGAAAGTCATGATGGCTAATCAATATTTCCTTTTGGTTATGGTGGTCAATTCAAAATTGTTTGAGGCATTGATGGCCGAGTCAGATGTAGTCCATGAACTAATTCATAAGAATTCCACCCAAGGTATGGATTTTGTTTGTGGTGATGGTGCAGGGACAGGTGATAACAGATTGGGAAACCTAGAAGAGGTGGTGAGATAACTTGCTAGTTCCCATAAGATTCTCGAGGAGGGAGTCGAGTCCTTATCCAATGAAGCCCAAGAAGCTTTCACCTCTGTTCGTGATGAATTTAAGGAGACCAGGACTAAAGTGAGCGTGTTGATGAAAGCCGTTGAGAATGTTAGCACTAATTCACCTAAATATGGCAAGATAAAGATCCCCGAGCCTAAGACTTACAGGGGCATTCGAGATTCAAGGGAAGTTTATAACTTTCTATTTGATCTTGATTCCTATTTTGAAGCCACCAAGATTAGCTCAAAGGAGAACAAGATAAGGGTGGCTCTAATGTATCTAGCTGAAGATGCCAAACTCTGGTGGCGGAACCGAGTGGAGGAAATGAAAAGTGGTAGCAAGAGAATCTTCTCTTAGGAAGAATTCAAGAAGGAACTTAGAACACAGTTTTGCCCCGAGAATGCCGCATACACTGCTCGTTGCAAGTTTAGTGATTTGCAACAAACAGGTTCCATCCGTGAAAATGTGAGAAGCTTTCAAGCCCTCATCTTGGATATACAAGACATGTCAGATGCCGATAAATTTTTTAACTTTATGAAAGGGTTGGAGCCTTGGTCCAAGAATGAATTATACCGATGGGGGATTGAAGACCATCATATGGTTATCACTATTACTGAAAACCTTGATGACTATTCGGGAAACAACTCTAAGAGAAAATTCACATTTGCCCCAAGTGTAGACAATCCTTTGAACAAATGGAGTAGGACCTCTATTGGGGGAGGGAAACGGACCAATCAATTTCTTAGAGGAAGTGAGAGGCAATTTTAAGGTTCAACTTCCAACAAGAAGTTCAATAGCAAAGCAGGACTCGAGGAAAAGGGCCTCACCTTCCGGCCTATGGTCCCTAGTTTCCAAAGTACGGAGAATCAGGGGGCCAGATCGCAAAGTGAGGCCATAAAGCCCATCTCTTGCTTTCTTTGCAAGGGACCTCATAGAGTTGTTGAATGTCTGCATAGAGAAGCATTGAATGCTCAACATTCACTTCAGGAGGAAGAGAATATCCAAAAGGGGGACACTAGAGATACATCAACTACGAGGACCCTAAAGTTTCTTGGAGCCATCAGTTCCCATGCCTGCCGCTAGTTGTCTCATCTTCCTTAATAATGAGACACTTTGCGTGGTCCCAACAATAATAAACCTTATGAGCGAAAAGAAGATACTTTTAGCCCTCCAGTATTAGCTGAGTTATAGAAACAATTAAATAAACTTCTGGAGACATAATTTATTCATTCTTCAAGAGCTCGTTTTAGGGCTCCTGTGCAAAAACGGTCTCTTGGAAGAATAGATGTGACATTTTGTCAATTCTAGCTGAAAGAACTAATCATCTTCACTTGAGGTGGCTCAATTTTGTTTCAATTGTTAAAAGTATTCCATTACTAACAAAAGTCCTTTTGAGATTGTTATAGGTCAATAACCTCTAGTGCCTTACCCTCTTGATGTACCTTACAAAGGTCTTCTCTTTCACGAAAAAATGGAGACAAAGTGAAGAGATTGCAAGAGCATATTTAGAGAAAGCCTCCTATCAAATGAAGAAATGGGTAGATAAACATGGACGACCTCAACAATTCCAAGTGGGAGATATGACGATGGTGAAGCTACTATAAGAATAATTGTTAGTATGGGTACAAGTTCAACCCATGTTCCACGATCGCATCTTGAAGTCATATCATCCAAATAAGGAAGATGCTAACCACAATAAGCAACAAGACTAGCCATCAATAAATACCCACCAACAAACAAATGTGTGGAAGAGATTCTAGTAGACGCATGCAGTCATCCAGTAGGCAACAATTCAAAGAATAGTTAGTCATGTGGAAGGGCCAAAGCGACAAAGAGATCACCGGAAAGAAAGTCGAAGACTTATCCTCCTTCAACCTGCAGATTGAAGCCTTCTTAAAAAGACTCAGTCGACGAGGGTATCGAATATTTGAGTAGGACAGAGTGTAAGGGGAGGCCATCTTGTAATTGGGGGGAAGAACATTGTAATGAAAGGGCAAAACAGTCTTTTCAAAATTAATTTTATTTTTGTAATTTCAAAGGAGGTGCTGAGTGGAACATATTCATGTTTCCTCCTGTCATGGCTTAACATGCCCTTTAAGCTCTTTAGAGGAGAGTGACTAGTCCTCAATTGGACGAATTACTCAGATTGGATGCTTGACGGGCTCGTTCGCCTTGTGGGTTGCCCCCCTACCCACACAAACGTGATATAATGGTTTGGTCATCTTTGTAATGTTCAATCAAATATTAATGAAATACTAGTCTAGTTTCTACTCATTCTATGTCTATCTATATGTGGTTGTGCCTATTCGATGTGATGTCATGATTATGCGATTGCTTGTTGTCTTTATGTGTTATTTTGATTATATTATCGTATCGTGCTTACAAATGCTATTGGTTATTTAGTCGTTGACCCGAATCTAACTCATATCTCATCTTATATGCAGAATTAGCAGAACATCTCTTAGCTAGCTTGCTTGAACGTGACCCAAGTGAGCACCACACGATTCCAAATATGGGCCGGTGACACTATGTTGATCCCATTCCATATCTTGTCTCATTCCCTCTTCTTTCAATTTGACATTTCCTTTCAAACTCTCATGTAATTTTTTTTAATTTTCATTTCCTTCATTTTTTCCAATTTTATTTTTTAATTATTAATTTAATTATCAAAGCTTGTGTAGTAAAAAATTATTATCATCCAATAAAATAAGAGTTTAGGGTTTATGGTACAGAATTTAAGGATTAGAGTTTATTATTTAGAATTTAGAGTTTATGGTGTAGAATTTAGGGTTTAGAGTTTAAAATTTAGAGTTTATGATTTAAAATTTAGAATTTAGAGTTTAAAATTTAAGGTTTAGAATTTAGAGTCTAGAATTTCTCATAAAATATTTAGAATAATAAATAATTTTAAAAAAAATGAAATATTAAAGACTAAATAATAAAAAAATAAATTAATTGATCAATGAATGTTTTGTAAGGCTCCATTTGTGATTGAATTTGGAAAAAAAAATTTTGGAAAATATTTAGTAGATAAATATATATATTTTTTCTAGAAATAAATTAGAAAAAAAATATTTTATAAAAAATTAAAAAAATCAGTTAATATATTTTTAGAATATTAATAAATAATTCTAAACATACACTAAAAAAAAGTAAGAAAATAAATAAAAAATGGAATAATGTAAAAGTAAAAAGAGAGGCAAATGGCGGGCAGAGCAATAGCCTTGGGTTCCACTTTTGTCGTTTTATAATATATTTAAATAGAATATATTATAAATTAATTGTAGAAATAAAATATCGCTTTAAAATTGCAAAGCAGATTCAGCGATAATGATGAGAAGTTTGTTTTTTAAAAAATAATTTTGAACTTCTACTGAGTCTGCATCACGCGTGGACTTAAAATAATTACTAAAATCAAATCCCTAGTAGTAGTACCCCTTCCCTGGATATCTGCACCCTACTACAGCCCACTGTTTCCATACCAGCTGATGTCATAATAAAAAAAATTATCTAATGAATTTAAAATATAAAAAATGTACTCTATAAACAACAGTAGAAATACGAGAGATATATAATTATTATAAAATATATTCTTTTAAAAAAATAAAACATTATATAAAAATTAAATAATAATTAATAATTAATTCAATATATTATTAATATTTACAAATAAATTTATAATTCATGTCATAATTATTATTTTTAAAAAAAATATATGTCATAATTATTAAATATGGTTGAAATTGACAAAATTATGTGGTGCGAAATGAGAATTGTACAGAATTTAGGTATTTGTGATGCAATATAGAAAAAGGAAAGAGTTTAAATGTGTAACACGCTGTGATGACTCACTTCAACATCTCCCTCCACGCAACGAGTGCGAGTCTGATTTTCTGAAGTCACAATAAAAAACTCCAACCCCCAAAATAAAACCCTCTTTTCCACCATAGACCACCACGTCATCTAGGGAGAACGTTTGCTCTCTTCTTCATATAAATACTCGAATACTTCCTCGGTTCCTCCGGTCTTCATCCAACCTCATCTCTCATCCCAAATCTCTTCTTCTCTCCCGCTTCTTCTTCAACAGTCTAAAGTCTCTTTTGTCCTTGGCTATGGCTTCTTTTTACCGTTCTGCCATTCTGTTTCTCTTCTGTTTCGTCAATCCTTTACAGTCTGCTCTAGTTCAAGAACAACCGTTGGTGCTTAAGTACCACAACGGTGTTCTTTTGAAGGGAAACATCACCGTCAATCTCATCTGGTACGGCCTGTTCACTCCTGTCCAAAGCTCCATAATCGTCGATTTCATCAACTCCTTGAACTCGATTAGAGCACCTCCGCCGTCCGCCGCCTCCTGGTGGCGGACCACGGAAAAGTACCGTGGCGGTTCAAGCACTCTCTCCGTAGGCCATCAAATCCTCCACGAGCAATACACTTTAGGAAAAGTCCTTAACGCTTCGCATTTGCTCGCTTTGGCTTCTAAAGCGAATTTCGCTATTAACTCTATTAATATTGTTCTAACGGCGAAGGACGTCGCCGTTGATGGATTTTGCATGAGCAGGTGCGGCACCCACGGCTCATCTCGCGGGTCAGCTCGGGGCACATATATATGGGTCGGTAATTCGGAGACTCAGTGTCCGGGTCAGTGCGCGTGGCCCTTCCACCAGCCCATTTACGGTCCGCAAACACCACCGTTGATTGCTCCTAACGGAGACGTCGGGGTTGACGGCATGATAATAAACCTGGCTACTCTTTTGGCTAACACTGTTACTAATCCCTTCAACAGCGGTTACTTCCAAGGCCCGCCAACCGCTCCGCTAGAGGCAGTTTCAGCCTGCACAGGTAATTTCGGATCCGGGTCATATCCCGGATACCCGGGTCGGGTCTTGGTGGATAAGGCTACTGGGGCAAGCTATAACGCCAACGGTGTCAATGGGCGGAAGTTTCTGTTACCGGCGATGTGGGACCCTGAAACAAGTGCGTGTGAGACGTTGGTGTGATGATAACGCGTGGGAAGTACTTTGCTAGCTGATGTCCACGTGGAGAGTCTGTATAATGTAATGTAGATAAAAAGCAAAAATGGGAGTCGGAGACTCGGAGGATGGAATAGGAATTTTATTTTTTGATTTCTACACGTGTGTTGCCGTGTTGGTCAACTGAACGGCTTGTCGTATTGCATGACATGTAAATTTGTCTTTCCCAAAAATGTGAAAAAAGGAAATGGATAAAGTAATAATAAAAATTAATATGAATATTAATGTACTAAGGAATAAATTTTGCGCTTGTTGGGGTCTGGGAGACCATTATGACTGCTTTACAAGTACTGGGGCTATATACACTTGTAGAGTTTGTCTTTTTTTAATTATTTAAAATGAATATATTGTTTTTTTTTAATTTTTTTAAAATATATATAATTGTATATAAATTTATATTATTTTTAAAAATTTGTCATTCTATAAAAAAATATTAAAAATTTATTTTACACTTTAAATTTAGATTTTTAGCTTTTTATTTCTTTTTATATGGTATTTAACACTTTATTCCTTAAGTCTTTGTTTGGAACTTTGCCATGAGAAAGAGAAAAATAAGAAAGTAAAATAATTTTTATTTTTTATTTTCTTCTCGTGTTGTTTGAATTGAAGTAAAATAAAATAAAAAGAGAAGAAAGAAAACAAAAAATATTTTTCTTCTCATGTTTGGATAAATAAAATAAAATGGGAAATAAAAGAAAATAATAATATAAATTTACTATTTTATCTTTTATTTCAAAAAAAATTAAAACTAAATAGAGAGTAAAAATATCATTTTATATTGAGCTGTAGAATTTTTTTCTATTTTTATTTTTTGGAGGGAAAGACTTCCATATTTTTCTCCTTTCCCAAATAAAAAAAAAAAAGAGAAAATAGAATTTTTCCGTTATTTTACCTTTGTATTTTCTTCTCTCTCTTATTTTTCCTTCATCCAAACAAAGGGGTTAAGGAGTTGGCTCCTCCACAGGATAAGGTGCATCTCAGTGTACTGCTGTTGCGATCATGATGCGTGGACAATACGATATCCAAGTAAGCATAGAAGGTTCAAATATGTTTTTAATATAATTATGTAAATTTTATTAAATTATTTAATATTATAAATAATAATAACATTTATAATTATATATAAGTTTGTGTCCATTTGTCTGCATAGATAAACGATGTCGTTTAGAAATTATCCTATGTAGCATAATTTATCCAGAATGATATTTCATTTTGTTGCATTTTTCTAAGTCTCAGGTTTGGAATAAAAGTTTGTGCTATAAAAGGTATTTTGTTTCAAAAAACAAAAATTTAGAAAAATTTTTGTATTAAATATAATAGTGAAATTTAAAAAAATTTAGAATTTTTTTGTGACATTTTTCTAAAAAATTAAATTTATCATTTTCTTTCCAATCTCCATGTTTTCTTTCAAATAAAAAATTAAATTTAGAATTCTTATTTTTCTTTCTTCCCCAAATAAAGTAAACTAAAAATCAAGGAAATGAATAAACAGAGGGAGAAGGCAGCATATTCTCATGCTAAAAGGAAGGAAATGGATAAAAGCAACCTGTTTCCACCAGCAATAGCAGTGGAGGAAAATACCACAAATCCATTCAAGCAAGACACAAAATTTTGGAACCAATGTATGCAGACATCACAACTTACATTTGTCTATAGGGAACAATGTTGTATGCTTGCACATTCCGTCCTATTAATACAACAAGCAAACTCTGCCGATGCCTATTTGACTGTCTGAAAACATTACGGTCCATGAAAATACAAGAGAAACTAAATATTCTTTTGTATGTATCGAACTGAAGGTTTCAGCTATAGGGGCTGTAACGCATTGGCATTCTAAATCTGGGAACCTTTCTGCAATAGATGTTAAAATGCTAAAGTTCATCATTTGAACAAAAGACGAAGTTGGATAACTTAAGACAATATGAAAGCAGTTTGTAAATAAGCATACCCATATCCATAAGGAGAGAAGAAGTAAGGAGGCATAGGTGAACCTCTAGGTGGAAACCCCACGTATGAGTTAGATCGACGAGGACGGAACTGCTTCATCCCCGGAATATTGGTCCTTTTAACTGTTACCTGGAAAATAAGAAGGAATAAAGTTTAATAAGATAATGGAGGAAAAAGATTCTTAGGTTGAAAAACTGATCCACGGGGATAAAGAATCCTGAATAACTGAGGTACAATAAACAGATAAGTGGACCAAAAAAAGAATGTCTTTACCTTCAATTGGCGGCCATGTAATTCAGATTCATTCAAAACAAGAGCCTCTTGAACAGCCTCTGGCTCAAGGAATTCCACATAGGCATAACCCTTGGGTTGTCCAAACTTATCAGTACGGATAGTGACCCTATTTACAGTGCCACATGATTGGAAGTGTTGCTGCACTTCTTCAGGGGTGCATGAATAATCCACCTACATACATGGAAAAGGCGATGAAAAAAATGAGAGTGGAAACATTACAAAACCAATGAATGGCTAATGACCAAGCAAGAATGCACTCTATCTGGATTCACTAGTGCAAGGCTGCAAACAGCTACTTTGATAATCAGACAAACAAAATCCAAGAAAAATTGTAGCTAATTCTTGCCATCTTGACCACACTGTTCCAACCCAAAACATTTTTTTTTTTGAAATTTCAACTTCTTGCAAATCCATTGTTTTAATTCTAAGTAAACCAAATAACAAAAGTATGCATGATATTACCCAAGGTCTATACAGCGTTTAGATGGAACATGTACCAAATCGATCGTCTCAGAATTTAACACAAGCCTATGCTGGGCAAATAACCAGAGTTTTACAGTCACAGATTACTAACACTTTTGACTGATGATGTACAAAAACACTACAAAAGCAACATTAAAACATGTAACCTAGCAACCTTGAGATAATTATTTTTACATTGTAGTTATACATCAACCGTAGGCATCCAGATTGGTCTAATTACATTTATTCTGACACTCAATTCTTAATATATTATTTAAGTGGTCACTCATTTGAATATGAGAGGAGGCAAATAACATAAGTCGGAAAGAAACCAGATATCCCTATCTATCCCAAGCAATGAGAAGGAAGAGAGATCAAACTCAACATGTGGTATATTGTGTCCTAGTCTTCAGGACTCTTAAAAAAATGTATTTCCATAAATCATTTGCAAGATGAGTATAAGGTTTGGAAATTAACTTATAAAATAAGAGAGAACTAAAACTAATGTAAAAGAGCATATATCCACCTCCATTAATAGAAAAGTTAAGCACTGTGCAGTTATCAAATAGATGTATGCATTGTATTTCAAGTTCTTCTATACAAACACAAACTACAAAAGTTAAAAAGGAAAAGAGACCTCACATTTCCAATAAACACTGATCGGGAATCTACTTCTTCTCTCCTTGCTTGAGATGCAGTACCAGCAGGATCTAGTTGCGTATAAAAGTGAATGAGACATAAAGCAAGAAGTAAAAAAGAAATAATTTTAGATCATTACGACAGCGTTACCATTTACCTCATTTTGAAAGGAAGCATATATACAATCACTAATAAAGGAAGTACGGAAAGATCATGGCATTCACTTGTAGCCTAATCAACTTATTTTATGGACAAAACTTTTTGCCTAACGATTAACTGAAAAAGAAAAAAATGGGGTCGATGCAAGTGCTTGGACAGAATAACCAACTTTATTAAGGTAACCATGGGAAATGAAAACATGCAGTTTTTTCTTCAAACTGCCTCGCCCTTAAAATCTAGAATGTTCTTATCTCTGCCAATTTTCAGAAAATCGTGAATATCACCGACTTGCATATCTCAACAACAATAATTATATAGTAAAACATGACTAACAAATGTAAGATATGTGGTCTTATGGTTATGCAGAGCGTCTAAACCTGATTAAGTTAACGTGGAACTGAAGTCTAAGATCTCATTCCCATCACAACAGATGAATAAATCTCATTTGAACATGACAACCATATATAGGAAGCAGAAACTACCATCTCATACTAAGCCAAGCAGGAACTCACTTCTGAAGTCAAGCTAATGAGTTCAAGTAATTCTACAACATAACAAAGAAACCAATCCATTCTTCTGTGACCTCTTATAAACACATTGAAGAAGACAAACACTCTTATCGTAGTGCAAACCAAACATCCACTGCAACATAAAAAAGCCTCGACATTCAACTCTAACAGCAACAAAGCTGTTATTGAAAAAAAAAAAATCGCATTTGCCATCTTTTTAACTCTTATTTATTTGGATATCTTATACCAAAAAAGGAACAAAAAAAAAAAGTAGAAATCACACCTTGTGAAGAACTCATCTCCTTCTCGACTTTGGCCTGCATTTCCCGAAGAGCGGCAGCTTCATCCTCCATCTCCTTCAACCGTTTCTTCATATCATCCAGCTCCTGAAATTGATTACAGGTAGACAAATTGTAAATACCCAAATTAGGGATTTATATATACATCGAATCCCATAAATCGTTTTATGTTAATTCATTGAATGGGGGAAAAATTAACCAGTGAATTGAAATGAAAAAGAGAGTGAAAGTTCATGGAAATCACCGGTGCTTCCTCGTTGTTCTCCATCCCATCTGCGGCCATATCTTCTCCTTCCATTATCTTCGTTTCTGATGATACGAAATAGCAGATTGAAGATCCTGCAGCCTGTTAACTATTGTTGCATAATTTGCATTTAGGTTTATTTTCTTTTGTAATTGAAACTAAAGCAAATATATATATATTTTTTTAAAAAAAAAAAGGACAAAAAAAAAAAATTAATAATGCGTATTATATGAAAATTTGCTTAACCGTTGTTTGGGTGCAAATCCATGGGTAAACCGTAGAGGAGGTATGTAAAATTTTATACATAAAAAAGAAAAACTCAAAAAAAATTAAAATATTTTTTCTGATCCATAATAAATTTAGATAATAAAACTGTGAAATTCGAACTTGAATTGCATTAAAAATTTATAGTTTCGAACTAATTATACCACATGTAATTTCCAGAAATAAAATATTTTAAATATTCTTTTCCTTTTTTTACTAATTTTTA
This sequence comes from Balakata baccata, assembly GCA_949630135.1. Classification (NCBI taxonomy): domain Eukaryota; kingdom Viridiplantae; phylum Streptophyta; class Magnoliopsida; order Malpighiales; family Euphorbiaceae; genus Balakata; species Balakata baccata. The sequence goes on from CATIWF010049732.1 coordinate 29,387, forward strand.
CTTTTTAATTAATTATTCGAAAAAAATAATATACATTCTATAAAAAAAAATGAAGAAAAAATATTTTCAATTTTTTTTTAAAAATAAAATCATTATTTTCCATTGATGTTACCATATGAAGTCTAAATATAATTTTAATTCATTAGAAAACCTTGGTGTGGCAACTGCCCTGTATTTGCAGATTATCAAATTTAAGCTATTCTAATAATTAGTAGATTTACAATTGTTTTAAAATAACTCAAATCAATTTAAAATTAGTTCAACACAATTATAATTTTTTTTATATCTCCTGAACTTCTGATTAGAATTTTTTTTATTTTTTTATATGATATCCAGATATGATTCTGAATATTATATATTTATTATTAGAATTTAAAATTTTTAATAAAAAATTTTGTATCGAGATTCTTTTAAAGCCAATACTTCACTAACATATATTTCATGGGATGGGATTTGTCTCTGAATTGAGTGAGTATGCTGATTGAGGACTCTCCGACACTGCGTTTTAATCATTACAAACATTTATGCAGAGAATATCTTGCAAACACTTGATTTTAATTTGCAAGAGGGCAAGCCTAACTATGATAAATAGAGAAATTAGTATGAAACATTTATAATTAAATTAGCTTTATTATAATCATATTTTTTACAAACAAACTTATATAATAACAGCATCCCCAACAATCTCTCTATTTCTCTCTTTATCTAAATTTAGAAAGTTTTATATTTCTATCTTCTTCCTTAGAGAATTTCCAACAGCTTTCCTATTTTCTTCTTTATCTATCTCACTGTCTAAAATTTATATTCTCTCCTCGGATTTAAGAGTCACTAAAAGCTTCTAAGTCATATTTTATTATTTTTCTTTCATCTTTCCTATTCTTTTTTTTTATCTTACTATCTCTCTTTATTTTCTTTCTGGATAGTTTTATTAATAAAAAATTAAAATAGAGAGAGATAAAAAATATTGTAGGAATGCATACAATTTTCAAAACAAACTAAAATAGTGAAAGAATTTTTTATAATATAATAGGAAGTGAGATAGAGAGCATTGTTGGGATGTTCTTACTTATCTCATTTTCTAAAATCTACATTTTTCCTTCTCTCTTTTTTTTAAATCTCTTACTCTCTCTTCATTATTTTAGATAGTTTTATCAATAAAAAAATTAAAATAGAGAGTGAAATAATGAGTATTATTGAAGTGCACACAATTTTCAAGACAAATTAAAATAGGAAGTGAATTTTTTATAAAACAATAAGAAATGAGATAGAGAACATTTTTGTAGATGTTCTAAATTAATAACTTTTTGTGGGTGATTACTAAAATTAGCAAGAAAAATTTGTAACTATTCAAGTAACATTAAAAACAATGGGAATTCCAAAATTCTGATTGGGTGAAAAATTTACCAAAATTAGTTCAATATACTTATACATATTTTTAGCATTCTTAACAAATAAGGAAAGTTGAAATAGGAGGAGGAAGCATGACCCGATTATTCCCCATAAGTTCTTCTACATTCCTTGCAAATGAATGTGAGTCGCAAATTTTTTGAACTATGCTTCTTAGGCGTATCACCTACCACATGTTCATGCATTGTAATATTATACAAAGCATGTATATATATTGCTCAAGCAAGACCTTACCTCAAAAAGAAAGTGGTTTTCAAATATTTGTCTAAAGATGGCCTTCCTTAACTATTTAACTTTCTCATTCATTTTTGTTATATCATTTTCAAGCATATACCAAGTAGTGCTTAGCCGACGACTCTTGGATTCACCTCTTGAGGTTAATATCCGAAAAAGATCAATCTTACAAAATGAACAACCGTCTCTTCCTACCCTACTAGGCATGCCGAAATTCACTTTACCTCCATTACCATTCGATTTTCCTTTTATGTCTCAATTGCCAAATTTGTCAACTATTCAAGATTCATTACCTAAAACTACTTTGGCACCATTTGGTGACATTCCTAAAGTTCCAAAGTTCGATTTATCTAAGCTTCCTAATTTGCCTGGCATGCCTGATATAAATTTGCCTCCACTTCCTATCTTGCCTGGCGTGCCTAAAGTTCCAAATTTCGATTTGCCTAAAAACTTGCCTAATATTCCTGATTTAAACTTGCTCTACTTTCAAGTTTGTCTGGTATATCCAAAGTTTCAAAGTTTGATTTGCCTAAAAACTTGTCTGGCATGCCAGATTTGAACTTGCCTCCACTTTCTAGTATGCTTGGTATGCCCACTATTCTAAAAAGATCAACTTTAGAAAATGATCAACCTTCTCTTCCTACCCTACCAAGCATGCCAAAGATCACTTTACCTCCATTGCCAACTGATATTCCTTCTTTGCCTACACTCCCAAACTTGCAAGACATTCAAGATTTTCTATCTAAAATTACTTTGGCACCACTCGATGGCATGCCTAAAGTTCCAAAGTTAGATTTACCTAAAAACTTGCCTGGCATGTCTGATTTAAACTTCCCTCCTCTTTCTAGTTTACCCGGCATACCTACAGTTCCAAAGTTCAATTTGCCTAAAAACTTGCCTAGTATGCCAGATTTGAACTTGCCTCCACTTCCTAGTCTGCCTGATATGTTTCAAGTTCCAAAGTTTGATTTGTCTAAAAATTTGCTTGGCATGCCAAATTTAAGCTTGCCTCCACTTCCTAATTTGTCTAACACGCCCATTGTTCCAAAAAGATCAATTTTAGAAAATGATCAACCTTCTCTTCCTACTCTACCAAGCATGCCGAAGATCACTTTACCTCTGTTGCCAACCGATCTTTCTTTTATACCTAAACTCCCAAACTTGCAAGACATTGATGATTATCTGCCCAAAGTCACTTTGGCACCATTTGGAGGCATCCCTGGCATGCCTAAAGCTCCAAAGTTTGATTTACCCAAAAACTTGTCTGGCATATTTGATTTAAATTTGCCTCCACTTCCTAGCCTTCCTAGCATACACACTTTTCCAAAAAGATCAACCTTGGAAAATGATCAACCTTCTCTTCCTACCTTGCCAGGTATGCCAAAGATCACTTTACCTCTATTACCAACTGATTTTCCTTTTATGCGTCAATTGCCAAACTTGCCAAGTATTCACGATTCTCTACCTAAAGTCTCTTTGACACCAATTGGTAGCATTCCTGGTCTGCCTAAAGTCCCAAAAGTGGATCTACCTCAACTTCCTAGCTTGTCTGGCTTGCCCAATATCCAAAAGAAAAATTGACCCCATTGTTTTGTCATCCTTCCCAAATTAAATAAATTTTGCCTAGCTTGTCTTTTGCACCTTCGAAAATCAAAATGTCAATTTATCTCCATTATCAATTGGTCTTTCTATTTCTGCATTTCTAGCTAAATTCCCTTTTTTTTTTCCATCCCCTCTTCGACCAGCAAATAATTGCCTCTAAGAGTTCTTTAACAACATCGAGGTTTATTTTTGTCATCATTTTTTAGTATAATTTGTATAAGTGTTAATATTTCTTTACTTCCCGACACTTTCTTTGTGTATGTGGAGAAGGAATTTTAATGCTAGTCAATTTTGAATTTGAGGTCTATTTTTAGACAATTTTGTCTTTTGCCATTTTGTTAAGACGCTAATTTTACTTTGCTTTTATTATCTTTTAAAGCAATGTATGAAAATGCAATTCTATATTTTATTGGAATATAAATTTTTTACCATCTTCATGTTTAATTACTGGCTACATCATTTTACTAGACTTATATTAATTGCTATATGATTGATATAATTTCTATTTATTATATGATACAAATATATGTGTGTGTGTGTGTTACTTACTACTTTTCTTACTAAGGGGGTTTATTATTTAATATTAGTCAGTTCAGTAATTAATCAAGTTCTTGTTCCCACCATATACTTTCAATACAAAAATAACATTTTTTTTTTATAAACCACCAACTTTTATTATAATAATATTAATATTTTATAAATAAAAAAATACATATTATTTTTGTATTATAAATATATGGTAGAAATTATATAAGAAAATATTGGTAGCACTGCTCTTATTAGAATATGGATCTTTTAGTGTCTTATCTGCATAATCATTCACTATGGACATGGGCCTATTACGACTGCAGCTTCAGGTTGGAGCTGCTGCTCCAACTCTACAAGCAGAGTTGAATCTGTCCAGCAAATGTTGCAGACCACCAGATTACAACCTAAAAGAAGAAGCTACAAGCCCAAGCCCATTTTGTTCTATCCTTCATAAACTCTATTTATGTAATAAAAAGAATGAGACGACTTTTTGGGGCTAGCTGCAGGTAGAATGTATTTACTAATCAAATCCAATCACACAATTATATATTATATGTATTTAATTATTTTATTTTTTATTTTTATATTAATAAAAATAAAATAATTAAATATATATTATTATGTGATTAAATTGGTTTAAAGATGATATAATATTATCACGCAATATTCAGACAAAAGTGACAAAATAAATAAAAAATGAGGCGACTTCACGATTAAGAATAGTCAAATTACCATTCTTCTTTAAGCAACGAAGTTTATCATACAAAAACCTCCTGATATAATAACAAAATAAGTATCAACAGCTTCTTATTCATTTCTTTTACACTATTCTGTAGATATTCTGGCCATGCAAAGGAGTAGAAATAGGATTGGTCATGACCTGTGTTGTTTGCTTAGAAGGCAGAGAAACAAGAGCAGTAATCAATGGCTTAACCTTCTCCTTAATCTTGATTATAACCAAGAAAAGAAGCCTATATATAGCAACCATGCCAAACAAAACAGCAAGATCAACCCACTTAGAATAACCTAATTCCACTTGCCACGTATCTCTCAGAATTGTTTCGCCATTAATGGGTGGCCCTTGAGCTTGGCTCTCAAGAAAAGTAAGTCCTTGAAACTCATTCTTGAACATACCCTGATAAGCATACCTATGGAAGGCAATATAGTGCATTGGGTATTTCCAGAAAGGTGAAGGCAGATCATTTGGCAACCTGAAGAATCCTCCACCCAGAATCATGAGGCCTTGAATCCCAGCTCCTGTTATTATGCCCATCAGGAAATTTGGCACTATGCTTGCAACTGCCATCATTAAGCTTTCAACCAGCATCATGCAGGCGAATAAGGTCAATATGAAGTATAAGAAGTGTTCAGTTCCCTTGTGAAGCCCTGGAAGATAGTAGGCTATAGCTCCTGGAATTAGTGATATTACTATCAAGTATGGCACAGCTGAAAGTGTGTTGCCTATTACGAAAGATGCGGCTCCATAGTGACCATTTAATCTCTCTCGTTTAAATACCTGCATTTACAAACACACGTTAAGGAAATACTGAAATTTGAACATGACTTATGAACTTTATTTCCTTTTTCTACAAGTGCGAAGAGAGAGAATTGAACTTGAATTCTAGTTCAAGTCGATATATAAATCTAATGTCAGGCTATGTTTTTAAGTTCGATTGTAGACTTATTTAATGAGTTAATTAATAACCTAATCAATTTTTAATTTTGATTTGGAAATAACCTAATAAGATTCAAATTCTAATATATTTATTGACAACTTAGCCTAAGTAGGAGAAAGGCTTAAATAGAATGTTGAAGCAAGAGACTCAAGGAGAAAAATCAACCATATTTAGTCGAGAAGATCTTACTTATACCTAATTCATGACTTTCTTTGTTAGACTAGACTAATCGTATAATTCTTCAATTTTACAATTTTTTTTTTAAATTCGAACTCCTAGTTACCAACTAGTGCTATTAAACTAAAACTTATTAGATTGATAATCATTACAATCTTACTATTCTGATATCCATACATATATTCAATCACGGAACATTTAATCCAATAAAGAAAAATAATATCATTCATAGATAATGAAGTTATAAATACAATACCTTCATGTCCTCCACAAAAGAAGGGAATCCACCAATGGTCATGAATGTTAAGAAAGAAGCTATGAACATTATTAATGAGCCTCTATCCTGAAATAATTGAATCCAAAACAATAAAATTGAATCAGGATTTTTTTATTATGTCAATCCAAATTTACTACTCACCTTTATGTCAATCTAAATTTACTAATATAAAGAACCTATCTTCGTTAGCTTTTCTTGTTTTGTTGTGAGCTTTTGCTCACTTTTATGTACCAAAAAAAAAATCTAAATTTACTGTAATAATTACCAATTAATTTCCTTTCTGATGATCTTACCTTAATGGAACCATAACGTGTTCCAAGATTGGAAAACAACGTAGCAAGGCCTATAGCTAAGGCAACATAAATAACAAGACGCAGCCAATAATAACCTAGATCTCGGCACATGTTCACAGATGATCTTCTTGTAAGGATGAGACACTGATTGAGGAAGCTAGCTCGGTTCCTTTCCTGCTCCACTCCTCCAAAATCCTGTACCCATTTGATTTATTAATCTTAATTTGCTAATCATATTATTAGAATCAGGACGAACAGATCTTAATAATTATGGATTCAGGATAGTTATAAACAGTCGGACTAATAATTGTGAATTCACTTTTTCAAAATGAAGTAAGCCGATCTGAAGTCAATTTCACCACTATTAAAAATCCTTAATTATCCAAACCCATAAATTATGTATTCACCATGTGTCCAGATGATAGTCTGGCTACATACATAATTGTGCATTCGCCATTATTTCAAAATGATTTAAAAATATTTGAAATCTGTTTCTCCACTATTATAATTAAACGGCCTTTATTCTAGCCCATAAAATTCCGACGTGGGATTGTTACTAACACGTATAAACTATAATTATAAATTCATAAAATAACATAATTAATATGTTTAATTGCTCACTTGTTTACTTATTTCAGCCACTTGTCTCCGAACTTGTTGATAATTGTCAGATGATTTGTATGACTTGATAAGTGTAGAAATGGCTTCCTCTGTAGGGATTGCTTCGCCTAAACCTTGTTCAAGGTCCTGTTAATAATATGATCATAACATGCATATATAATCAGAATTTTTTAATTAGGAATATAATATTATTTATATTATCACTTAATTAAATATTTGAATTTTGAACATCTTTATTACCTTTTCAAAATCTTTATTTATAGTTTTGAGGAAGTGATCGGACGGGTTCTGAAGAGTTGGGCAAGGGAACCCATTCGAAGCAAAAAACTGCATAGATTCAATTCCAAAAAATAAATAAGGATTAATTACGAGAAATTCTTATGTAGATCAATATACTACATCATATATAGACTAAGTCATATTAGGACTATTCTAATTACACAGTAGTAGATCATTCTACTGCGTCATAGGATTATTTGTCTCTTTTCCGTCGCTACACACTTATTGCGACGGAAAATTATGCTTTAACAACAAAATATTTCGTCACTGTATATGTGCAGATTTATTTCAAACATACCTCATTGGCAGCAGAAGCAGGGCCAAAATACACAACTTTACCAGAAGAAAGAAGGCAAAGACTGGTAAAAAGCTGGAAAACTTCAGTGCTAGGTTGATGAATTGAAGTAACTATAGTTCTTCTAATCCCATCTTTTTGACCCAAAGTTGAAATTCTGTTCATAACATAATATGAAGCTGCACTATCAAGCCCACTTGTGGGTTCATCAAGAAAAAGGAGATAAGGCCTTGTAAGAATTTCCATGCAAATGCTAACTCTCCTCTTTTGGCCACCACTTAGGCCTTTGGCTCCCCATCCTCCGCCAATTCTTGTGTCGATTGCATCTTGTAAACCCATCTCTCTTATTGTCGTTTCTGCTCTTTCTTTCTTTTCTGATTTTGACATCCAGTCTGGCAATTGAAGCTCAGCTGAGTAATATACAGCTTCTCTTACTGTTAGGGTTGTGATCAATGTGTCATCTTGAGTCACATAGGCCTATAATTTAAGTTCATAAAATCATTAGCCAAGTTAAGTATTTTTTTTTCCCCACCATAGGTTAAACATTAGGGGAGTCATTTTTTCTAGATTTTTTAGACATAATAGTTAAAATTGTTTTGTCATTTTCACCGCAATATAATATCTTTATAAAAGAAAATCTAACGAAATAACATATTAGTAAAAATATGATAAAACAAAAACAGTCGATCATATAATTTTTGAACTTTATGAAATATTAGTAACAATCCGGTGAGTAAATAATAATTTTCTCAAAATTGTATTACCGATGTGCCATAGGATAGCCTTTGCTTGTGACCATTAATTAGAATATTTCCAGTTTGCCTTGTATTTGAACTCAGTCTCCCTGCATAAAAACAAAAAGGGTATATTCTAATTAGATTACTCTCATTGCTGAACGACAATGGTCTGAACACTCACTTCTCATTTAATTAAAGCGCCTAACTTTCATTTCAAAAACTCTGCTATAACAATGATAAGATCCTGAATTTGAATCATAAATTTGTAAGCAATAAATAAATGAGAAATTGGATTACTGACCTGCTAATGCATCAAGAAGAGTAGACTTGCCACAACCAGAAGGACCCATTATGGCCAGCATCTCTCCAGGCCGAGCATACCCAGTTATGCCTTCAAGGATAAATTTGGTGTCTTTTCTTCCATTGGAGACTGTCACCCACAAATCCTCCCAAGTCAAGAAAACTCCATCAATCACACAACAGCCACGGCCACCTCCTCCTCCGCTACTCGGCGTTAACGTTGGAGGTCGAATGTTGGTTTCCACTTCTAAGGCCATCGAGTTTTCTTGGTCACCATGCAGAGATGCCATGGTTAGTTTTTTCTTGTGTTGAGCTGTGAGGGAATCAATCAAGAAACAGAGAGATATAAATTTATAATTTTAGTGATGCCCAACAAGAGCAAATTCTATATTTATAATGGTTCAAGATTAAGCAAATCAATGGTTTCGTTTGGGAGTTCACAATTTTCTGCTTGTTAATATGGATATATTTTTTCTAAATTTCCACGTGTTAATTAATTAAGCTGGGTGAGCCCACACTGTCTACTAAAATCTCATAATATCAACCACACCTTTAAAGGGCTTGAATATATATCAGAAACATTTATAAGCCTAACCAAGCTATTGAAAGTTAGAAAAAAAAAAAAAAAAGATTTTTACCATTTCAGT